>JAPDNY010001307.1:0-16957 GCA_029375565.1 Gekko gecko | reverse complement strand
GATACATGGCACTTTATGGAAATGTTGTTATGTGGCTTTGATCCGTGTTCCCTCTAAGCTGAGTGAGTGTGAGCTGGCTCACAGTTTTTTTAGCCTCCGGCTCACACATTTCGGTCTTAGCTCAGGAAGGAGGGGCTCCGAACAAACTGATTCGTGCGGCGGCCAAACAGCTCGCTCAGAACTTTAACGCCAGGAGCTCACAAAGTAGGATTTTTGCTCACAAGACTCCACAGCTTAGAGGGAGCATTGGTTTTAATTGTTTTTAACTGTATCATCTACAGTACTGAGATGGTTTTATGTTGTTTTAACACATAAAGCTAAAAGGGACCCTAAACGACTCCTCACCAACCCGGGGTGGGTAACTTTAATTGAGTCTAGAGGAACTAACAAAGCAAGGGGAGTGGCGATATTAGCAAAAAAAAACCCTGAACTTAGAGGTAGTAGATAAAATGGTGGATAAAGAGGCTAGGTATGCTTTAGTCAGAGGCAAAATAAACAAAACATATTTTACAATCCTTAATTTATATGCACCAAATAGAGGTCAAAAGAAGTCCCTAAATAAAGTAATGAAAAAGACTCAGAATTTTGCCCAGGGAGACTTAATTGTTACTGGCGATTTTAATATGGACATCACAAAACATACTAAAAGCCTTGTAAACAAATGGGGATTAAAAGAAATATATGAGCTAATCGGTCAAAAACCCACCCCCACCTTCTTCTCCAACAGGTTCAGAACCTATTCCTGTATAGACTTTGTTCTAACTAAGGAAACCAGAACACTTTCGGTCAAAGCGGCCCGAACATGTCCAATTTGGATTTCAGATCACGCCCCAGTAACTGTGGAACTGGACTTGAGGACAGAATGGACCGTGAGACCTTATAATAATCTAGTTATGGCAAAAAAAGAAGATAAGGAACATATAGAAAAACAAATTAAACTATATTTTAAAGAAAATAGGCATACAGTAACTACCAACACCTTGTGGGACGCAGCGAAAGCAGTTATTAGAGGACACTGTATAAGGAAAGAAATAAACATAAAAAAGAGTAGTACCGAAACAGACAAAAGAAGATTCAGGAGTTGAGAACGTTTTATGTTGTTTTATGATGCCAAGTGGCTTCTGGGCCGCCCCGAGCCTGCTTCGGCAGGGAGGCCGGGGCACAAATTAAATAAATAGACAAATGCTCAAAGCATCTACGGATTTCCCCAATCACCCTTTTCTTTTTTAACTGAAAAGCAGTGGAGGGAGGGGCTGTTTCCTCCCCCCTACTCTTTTCTGTTTGCCTGCTGTGCCAACAGGGACGGGCCTTTAACGACCCTCAAACACCTTCGGGTAACGTGAACAGGCCCAGAGAGAGACGGACGCTTGTCACGACGTGGGGGCCGTTCCCTGCCAAAGTCGACACCCTCCCATTCGCGCCGGCGAGGGTTAAGAACAAAACGTTGTAAGGCGCCGAGAGACCGCTTACCCATGCCCGAATCTTTCTTCGTGCCGTCCGAGATAATGTCCACGTGATCGCTGTCTACGTCGTAGCTGAAGAAGTCGTTCAAGTACGTTTTTGACCTCTGCCCGCCGAACACGTACAGGCAACGATTTCTCTGAAGGGAAGAAAGGGAAGCGTTCTGAGTATCCTCTAAAGCGGTATGTGAAAGAGACCCTAAGACAACAGGGTTCAAGCACCCACAAGTTACAGTCTGTGACTCTTATTTGAAGGACCATTGCCAAACACTTTGTCCCCGGGGCATCAACCGTGGTCACCAGATAGCTATGATGATGATGATGATGATGATGATGATGAAGAAGAAGAAGAAGAAGAAGAGGAGGAGGAGGAGGAGGAGACTGGATTTATGCCCCGCCCTTCACTACCCGAAGCAGTCTCAGAGCAGCTGACAATCTCCTCTCCTCTCCCTTCCCCGCCCCACAACAGACACCCTATGAGCAATGCTTCCTCTAAGCTGTGGAGTCTTGTGAGCAAAAATTCTCCTTTGTGAGCTACTGGCATTAAAGTTGTAAGTGAGCAATTTGGCTACTGCATAAATTAGTTTGCTCTGGAGCCATCCCTCCTGAGCGAGGACAAAAATGTGTGAGCTGGAGGCTAAAAAACTGTGAGCGAGCTCACACTAACTCAGCTTAGAGGGAACACTGCCTGTGAGGTAGGTGGGGCTGAGAGAGCTCTGTTGAGGACTGCCCTTGTGAGAACAGCTCTGAGAGAACTTGAGACTGACCCAAGGTCACACCAGCAGCTGCACATGGAGGCGTGGGGGGAAATCAAACCCGGTTCTCCCAGATTAGAGTCCGCACTGTTAACTCCTACACCAAACTGGCTCTCCACTTAGCGTAGGCCGTCTGGCATTGACCAACACAGAAGGGAACAGCAAGGCATGTTAATATGCATAATTTATGGAAGTTTCTAGCCTTGGATGGCCCAGGACAGCCAGATCTCATTGGACCTCGGAAGCTAAGCAGGGTCAGCCCTGGTTGGTACTCGGATGGGAGACAATAAAGGACGTCTAAGCCGAGGCAGGCAGTGACAAACCATTTCGGTTGGCTTGCCTTGAAAACTTTACAGGATTGCAATAAGCGGGCAGCAACTCGATTGCCCTTTCCGCCACTCAAGAGTCTACTCTTCTGAGCAGGACCAGCAATTCGTTGAAATGGTTTCGGTTTCCCACGTGCCTTTCGAACACACGGCCAATGTAAATAACTGCAGGTCATCATGGCCTCCCAATGGAGAGATTAAAAGAAAGCAAGAAGTCACTGTCCATTTCACAAACAGAAGCTATCAGTCGAATGAAGAAAAGGTCATACGGAGCAGAGGTCCATCAGTGGCTATTAGCCACAAGGCATAGATGGGGCAGAGATTCTCTGTATTCTTGGTGCTTGGGGGGGAGGGCAGCAATGGGAGGGCTTCTAGTGCCCTGGCCCCACTGGTGGACCTCCTGATGGCACCTGGGTTTTTGGCTGTTGTTTGACACAGAGTGTTGGACTGGATGGGCCACTGGCCTGATCCAACATGGCTTCTCTTATGTTCTTAGGGCCCCCCTGATGGCACCTGGGCTTTGGCCACTGTGTGTCTCAGGCTGTTGGACTGGATGGGCCTCTGGCCTCATTCAACATGGCTTCTCTTGTGTTCTTATGACCCCCCTGATGGTGTCTGGGTTTTGGCCACTGTGTGACTCAGGGTGCTGGACTGGATGGGCCACTGGCCTGATCCAACATGGCTTCTCTTATGTTTTTAGGGCCCCCTGATGGCACCTGGGCTTTGGCCACTGTGTGTCTCAGGCTGTTGGACTGGATGGGCCTCTGGCCTCATTCAACATGGCTTCTCTTGTGTTCTTATGACCCCCCTGATGGTGTCTGGGTTTTGGCCACTGTGTGACTCAGGGTGCTGGACTGGATGGGCCACTGGCCTGATCCAACATGGCTTCTCTTGTGTTCTTATGGGCCCCCTGATGGTGTCTGGGTTTTGGCCACTGTGTGACTCAGCGTGTTGGAATGGATGGGCCACTGGCCTGATCCAGCATGGCTTCTCTTACGTTCTTGTGGTCCTGCTGGTGGACCTCCTGATGGCACCTGGGTTTTGGCCACTGTGTGATTCAGGGTGCTGGACTGGATGGGCCACTGGCCTGATCCAACATGGCTTCTCTTGTGTTCTTATGGCCCCCTGATGGCATCTGGGTTTTGGCCACTGTGTGACTCAGCGTGTTGGACTGGATGGGCCACTGGCCTGATCCAGCAGGGCTTCTCTTGTGTTCTTATGGCCCCGCTGGTGGACCTTCTGATGGCACCTAGTTTTTGGCCACTGTGCTTGTCCATCGTGTTGGACAAGATGGGCCACTGGCCTGATCCAACATTGGCTTCTCTTATTTTCTTAACTATTCCCTTTCTCATCCCTTGAGACAGTAACACCCCAATTCCAAAACAAGCCTGGAAAAAAACCTGACCGTGTCCCTTACCTTACGACTGCAAAAAGAGCAGCCAGGTTGGTCTGTCATTAAAAAAAACATATAACTTATGAGCCCCACTAATGAAAACTGGCACCCATGTTCAGTCTTCAGTTAGTACCCTGAGTTTACTCTCTACTCGTGAAGAAGAAGAAGAAGAAGAAGAAGAAGAAGAAGAAGAAGAAGAAGAAGAAGAAGAAGAAGGAGGAGGAGGAGGAGGAGGAGGAGGAGGAGGAGGAGGAGATTGGATTTATGCCCCACCCCTCACTACCCAGAGGAGTCTCAGAGTGGCTTACAAACTCTTTCCCTTCCCCTCCCCATAACAGACACCCTGTGAGGTCGGCGAGGCTGAGAGAGCTCTGACAGAAACTGCCCTTTCAAGGACAGCTCTGACAGAACTATAGCTTGCCCAAGGTCATCCAGCTGGCTGCATGTGGAGAAGTGGGGAAACAAACCCGGTTCTCCCAGATTAGAGTCCGCACACTTAACCACGACGCCAAACTGTTGAAGCTTGCAGCCCTACTTTTACCATCCTTTCTGGGTTTTTAAGCATCAGACGCTTCAACGAAGGCCCGAGATAAAATGGGGCGTCAAACGGATGATGTGGAGCGGCTCTTACTGAATGGAACAGCATGCAGTGCCCTATCCTGGACTGGATGTCCTCGGGGCCGGCGTTGCACGAATCTTCCCGCAGGAGTTTCCACGTCCGGCACCGACAGTCGAAAGCAAACAGGCCGCTGAACTGCGGCTCGCTGGCTCGGCTGTCGTCCACGCTGCCGTTGCACGTCAGAATCCTTCCGCCAAAGGTGTAGATCATGTGCTTCTCGGAGTCCATGCACATCTGCAAGAAAAGGCCGTTGGGTTTAGGCTGTGGGCAAGAACGGGGCTCGGAAACCAACGGCAGGACTGCACGTTGGCGAATCCCGGAAGGAGGCGCGTCGCTGGAACCCAGAGCCCTCTGGGAAAGTAAAGGCAACGGCCCGCTACTGGCAAGAGAGCGTGAAACTCTTGAGGGAGGCGCAGCAGGCGGACAATCCAAAGGCATTTTGCAAATCTGTGGATCGCTGGCCAAACTACTCCTCCCTACAGGAAAAGAAAAATTAACTGCAATGCAGACAACTTGAAGGAGCTGCGGTGGCTCAAGCCGTTAAGACGCTGAACTGCAGACCAGAAGGTTGGTAGTTCAGCAGTTCGAGGCCCGAGTGCCGCGTGACGGAGTGAGCTCCCGTCTCCGGCCCCAGTTCCTGCCGACCTAGCAGTTCAAAAGCAAGAAACTGCAAGTAGATAAAATAGCTACCGCTTCGGTGGGAAGGTGACAGTTTTCCGTCTGCCTCGGCGTCTAGTCATGCCGGGCACATGACCATGGAGAAGTCTTTCGGACAGCGCTGGCCCTTCGGCTTGGAAACGGAGATGAGCACCGCAACCCTAGAGTCGGCTTCGACTGGATTTCCAGCAAGGGAAACCTCTACCTTTTACCTTTAGACAACTGGAACTCAGAACCACGTATTTCTGCATCAAGTCCCCACTTCTTCCACAAGATCTATGCAGCTTACTTTGATAAAGGATACAACTATGCATATTAGTACTGGGATATTGGTAAAACGCAACGGGGACTACTGAAGTTCATCCAACTTCACACAAGGCCATGATTTAATTTTATTTATAACTTGCTTTCCTTGCCAATGGGGACATCGTCACATTGTTCTCCTTTCCTCCGTGTTATCCTCACAGCAACACTACGAGCTAGGCGAGGAGGAGGAGGAAGAGGAGGGCGAGGACGATGGGGTATCCCGGATCCTAGTTCGATACTCCAGCTGCTGCTGCCACACCATGCCAGCTCTCTCTTTAATGGCTTGCTGAAAGTAAAAGCCAAACAAGGAACGGAAATCTATGCTAGCATAGAAGCCCAAAGAAATGTGCTGGGTTGTACTTTCTCTGATTAAAGATAATTACGTGCGTTCGAGCTTATTCCCATGGAGATGATAAAACCCTGCGTCTTGGTTGAATCATCCCAGACAGCAGATACGGACTCACGTGGACGGATGCTCCTTCAATCAACAGCATCCTTGCAGGCAGAAAGCCGGCATGTTAAAAAGAATTTTCCATTAGAATCCTTCTAATGGGCTTGCTTTCTGTGGATGGAGAGCCGAAGTGGCCAATGGGCTCTGAAGCGGCCAATGAGGACATGGGGCTTACTACCTCCATTAGAACAGAGTTTGAGTCCAGTGGCATCTTTAAGACCAACAAAGACTGATTCTGGGTATAAGCTTTCGTGTGCATGCAGACTTCTGAAGCGTGCATGCACACGGACGCTTATACCCAGAATTAATCTTTGTTTGTCTAAAAGGTGCCACTGGACTCAGGCTTTGTTCTGTTGCTTTGGACCTACACGGCTACCTACCTGAATCCACCTCCATAAGAAGTAGGCACTTGATACCTGATATAGCGAGAGTCACATTCTCCCATTCCCACAGTGGGAGAGAATCATAGAATCGTAGAATGTTGGAGTTGGAAGGGACCTTGCAGGTCATCTAGTCTGACCCCTGCACTCTGCAGGAGCACAGCCGAAAGATAGCCCTACATACCTACAACGTACCCGAAAGATGGTCGTCCAGCCTCCGCTTGAAAGCCACGCCCAGCAGGAACTCATTAGCATAATAGGCCACGCCCAACAGCAGACACTCATTAGGATTGGGTACATTAGGGGTGTGTGGCCTAACATGCAAAGGAGTTCCTGCTACCAAAAAAGCCCTGGGTCTTGACAACAAACAAGGTAAACAGAATAAGAAGCAAAAGGTGGGTGCGGCTGGATGACCACATTACTGGCAACATGGGAGTGTGGCCTAATATGTTAATGAGCTGTGCTGTCGGGGATGTGGCCTAACATGCTAATGAGTTTCTGCTGGTGAGTGTGGCCTACTATGCTAATGAGTTCCTGCTGGGCTTTTTCTACCAAAAAGCCCTGGTTATTGGAATTCACAGGACAGCGCACGCAGGGTTGGAAGAGGCAGTGTAATGTCAGAACCGAGCGACGGAGGACGCTTTGGTTTTGCTGCTGCCGACGAACTGACCAAGCAGCCGCCGCTGCCGTTCCATCAGCTGAGGCCCTTATTACGCGCACCGCGTACTGACCTGATGGTCAAAGACCAGCTTGGGGCCGCCGTCCGCCGCAGTGTCCTCGCTCAGCAGCATCCACGTGTTCGTGTCGATGTCGTAGCGGTAGAAGTCGCTCTTCAGGGACTTGCTGTTCCTCACGGAGGAATCCAGGTAGCGGCCCAGCGTGTAGATCTGTCGCCGCTGGATGTCGATGCACATCTTGTGACAAGACCTGGCGCTGGGCCCGTTCTGCATTCGGGGAGGAAGGGGAAGAGAAAGGTTGTACTGTTATAGCTGGTGCCAAAATCAAAGCCATGTCTAAGGAAAGGATCAAGAAGACCATCGCGTGAACACACGGATCTGCCTTCTACGGAAAGAGACCGTTGGTCCATCGAGGTCAGTATTGTCTACTCAGACTGGCAGCAGCTCTCCAAAGTCTTCAGTGTTTCCCATCTCCTACTGCCTGGTCCTTTTAACTGGAGATGCCGGGGATTGAACCTGGGACCTTCTGTCTGCCAAGCAGAGGCTCTGCCACTGAGCTACAGCCCTACTTCATGGCTCTTACAGGGTCTCAGGCAGAGGTCTTTCACATCCCCTACTGCCTGGTCCTTTTAACTGGAGATGCTGGGGATGGAACCTGGGACCTTCTGTCTGCCAAGCAGATGCTCAATCACTGAGCTACAGGCCCACTTCATGACTCTTCCAGGATCTCAGGCTGAGGTCTTTCACATCCCCTACTGCCTGGTCCTTTTTAACTAGATCTGCTGGGGACTGAACCTGGGACCTTCTGTCTGCCAAGCAGGTGCTCTACTACTGAGCCGTGGACCCTCTCAGTCCAGGACCAATTTGCTGGAACGGTTTATGAGTCACACTTCATCAAGGAGTAGGGCTTATGTATTTATTTATTTATTTAGATTTCTACCCTGCCCTCCCCACGAATGGGCTCAGGGCGCCTAACAAACAGGGGCATCACGTGCCAATACATAAAACCAAGTAAAACAGGATAAAACAGAGTAAATACCAGAAATTACATAAAGTGCTCAATGCTGTTGCTCTTAAATTAAGACAAGATGGTGTCCAGTAGATGTTGCCTCCATCCCTGTACCACGGTACCAAATACACCGCGCCACTGAAATGTGGTCGTCATAAGGCCGCTCCATTGGGGGGGTGGCAGCCCCTAGTCCAAGGCCTGGCGGAAGAGCTCCGTCTTGCAGGCCCTGCGGAACTGTACAAGGTCCCACAGGGCCCTGATCTCCTCTGGGAGCTCATTCCACCAGGTAGGAGCCGCCACTGAGTAGGCGCCGGCCCTGCTTGCAGCAAGCCGGGCCTCCCTGGGGCCTGGGGGCACTTAGCAATGTTGTGCCCTGAACCGTAGTGCTCTTTGGGGTATATATTCCAGGGTGGGAAATCCCTGACGGTTTGGGGGCGGAGCCTGGAGGGGGTGGAGTTTGGGGAGGGGAGGGAGCTTAGCAGGGACGTGACATCACAGGATCCACCCTCTGCAGCTGCCATTTTCTCCAGGGGAATCCATATGTTGTGTTTTTTATTCTGCTTGTTGCTTTCTTACACCGTATGCTGCCTCAAGCAGGACTTTGAAGAGGTGGCAGAGAAATATTCTAAATAAACTGATCTCCGGGTGCAACAGTCCCTGGCCTATTTGTGCCTATGGACACTTCTGGAATTCTGACAGCCACAGCTACAAAATGGCAGAAGAAGAAGAAGGAGACTGGATTTCTACCCCGACCTTCACTTCCTGAAGGAGTCTCAGAGCGGCTCACAAACTCCTTTCCCTTCCCCTCCCCACAACAGACACCCTGGGAGGTAGAAGGAGAAGGAGATTGGATTTATACCCTGTTCTTCACTACCCGAAGGAGTCTCAGAGCGGCTTACAAACTCCTTCCCCTCCCCACAATAGACACCCTGGGAGGTAGAAGGAGAAGGAGATTGGATTTATACCCCGTTCTTCACTACCCGAAGGAGTCTCAGAGCGGCTCACAAACTCCTTTCTCTTCCCCTCCCCACAATAGACACCCTGGGAGGTAGAAGGAGAAGGAGATTGGATTTATACCCTGTTCTTCACTACCCGAAGGAGTCTCAGAGCGGCTCACAAACTCCTTTCCCTTCCCCTCCCCACAACAGACACCCTGGGAGGTAGAAGGAGAAGGAGATTGGATTTATACCCCGTTCTTCACTACCCGAAGGAGTCTCAGAGCGGCTCACAAACTCCTTTCCCTTCCCCTCCCCACAACAGACACCCTGGGAGGGAGAAGGAGAAGGAGATTGGATTTATACCCCATTCTTCACTACCCGAAGGAGTCTCAGAGCGGCTCACAAACTCCTTTCTCTTCCCCTCCCCACAATAGACACCCTGGGAGGTAGTTGGGGCTGAGAGAGCTCTCTTGAGGACTGCTCTTGAAAGAACAGCTCTGAAAGAACTGGTGACTAACCCAAGGTCACACCAGCAGCTGCATGTGGAGGAGTGGGGGAATCAAACCCAGTTCTCCCAGATTAGAGTCTGCGTTCCTAACCGCTACGCCGAACCGGATGCAGTTTACCTTCCGTTACGCGGTGGAGATCCTTGTGCTGCGGAAACAACCGCTGCCAAAGCAATGTTCTTTTAAAAATCTGCACAACCAACCAAACGCCCAGTGGCCAGTCGGAAGCCTTGCTGGGCAGAAGAGCCATCTGGCCCTGACCGCTTTCTTTATCCTGTAATTTCTTTTTTATGCTATATTTTTAAAACCGCAATACAGATGAAGAAAACAAAATGAAAAACTACAACATCAGAAATATAGAGAAGAAGAAGAGGAGGAGGAGGAGGAGGAGGAAGAAGACAACAAGGAGGAGGAGGAGGAGAAGAAGAAGAAGAGGAGGAGGAGGAGGAGGAGGAAGAGGAAGAAGAGGAAGACAATGAGGAGGAGGAGGAGATTGTTTATACCCCACCCTTCACTCGGAGTCTCAGAGCGGCTTACAATCTCCTTTCCCTTCCCCTCCCCACAACCTAAAACAATACATGTTGATCTATCCATTTCATTTAGATTCTGATTCGGTGCAAGACAGCATCATGTGTGTTCATTCGTGAATATAATACATCTGGAATTATATTCATCCGTGAATATAGTAAAGCTTGATGAATGTAATACAGTTTGGTGTAGTGGTTAAGCGCGCGGACTCTGATCTGGGAGAACCGGGTTTGATTCCCCACTCCTCCACTCGCACCTGGCTGGATGACCTTGGGCAAGCCACAGTTCTGTCAGAGCTGTTCTCTCAATAACTGTTCTAGATAAAGCTCTCTCAGCCCCACCTACCTCACAGGGTATCTGTTGTGGGGAGGGGAAAGGAAAGGCGTTCGTAAGCCGCTCTGAGACTCCAAGTGCAGGGCCGGGTATGAATCCAATCTCTGTCTGTCTGTCTGTCTGTCTGTCTGTCCGTCTGTCTGTGAGGTAGGTGGGGCTGAGAGAGCTCTGACAGAAACTGCTCCTTTTCAAGAACACCTCTGACAGAACTACGGCTTGCGCAAGGTCATCCAGCAGCTGCAAGCGGAGGAGTGGGGAATCAAACCTGGCTCTCCCAGATTAGAGTCCGCGCACTTGACCACTACACCAATATGAAAGGAATTCCTCTTTCCAGGCTCGAGATTCCAATCCGGCTCCATTAGGAATGCTGTCGAAAAGCCACAATTGTGAACCGTGTAAAAGGGACAGCGGATTTCTTGTGCCCTCTGGCACCCTCCCCTCCACCGTGCAGGGACAATGCCTGCTCAGATGTTAAAAACCACAGTATTCAGTCAAATGTATGTGCAACAAAGCCACCCCGGGGCATTGGGGAGGGGCAGAGGCTCTGGCAGGGCACCGGCTCTGAGTCACTCAAAAACCAGATCCCGTTTTTTTAACAAATGCGGGAAGGTTCACTGGGAGCGGGAAGTCAAGTGCTGAAGATGAGCCACCCTTTAGTCACGCTGGCGTGACGCTCTGGTCTCTGTACTGAGTTCCACAGAAAACTCCGTCCACCCCCCCGCCCTCACAATTTATTTGATGGCCTCTTTTAAGCGGCTTCCCTTCTGGTTACTCTGAACCCATCCCGGCAATGGCGTGAACGTTTTGTCAACTGTCTGATGAGGATAAGTGAATTCGGTCTTCCAAAGAAACATGCCTGGCGCGGAACATCTGGGAAAGGAGCGGTCTGATGACGGTGATGCGTTCGATCATCGCGATGCACAAGAAACGTGGGCTTTCCTGCCTTCCCCACAATACAAGGACCTGTGGGCACTCGATGAAATTAATGAGGAGTAGGCTTAGAACAGATAACACAAAGTTCTTCTTCACCCGAAGAGTCATTAACATGTGGGATTCACTGCCGCAGGAAGTGGTGGCAGCTACAAGTATAGACAACATCAAGAGGGGACTGGATAAACATCTGGAGCAGTGGTCCTACAGTGGCTATGAGCCACAAGGTATAGATGGAGCACTCTGTCTAGGGCAAGGGATGCTCTGCCTTCTTGGTCCTTGGGGGGCAACAGTGACTGGATTTCTGGAGTTCTGGCCCCACTGGTGGACCTCCTGATGGCACCTGGGTTTTGGCCACTGGGTGACACAGGGTGTTGGACTGGACGGGCCATTGGCCTGATCCAACATGGCTTCTCTTATGTCTGGGGCAGTGGTCCTCTGTGTTCTTGGTGCTTCAGGGGCAATAGTGGGAGGGCTTCTGGAGTTCTGGCCCCGCTGGTGGACCTCCTGATGGCACCTGGGTTTTGGCACCTGTGTGACACAGAGTGTTGGATGAGATGGGCCACTGGCCTGATCCAACATGGCTTCTCTTATGTTTTTATGTCTGGGGCAGTGATGCTCTGTATTCTCGGTCCTTGGGGGGCAACAGTGACTGGGTTTCTGGCCCCACTGGTGGACCTCCTGATTGCACCTGGATTTTGGCCACTGTGTGACACAGAAGGTTGGACTGGATGGGCCATTGGCCTGACCCAACATGTTCTTAAGGTGGCCCGCTGAACAGAATGGCGCCACCAAGAAAGGTTTGGTGAAACCAGCACCAATCTACGGCTTGGGGAGATTTTGCCACACGTTTGCCATTGCCGTCCGGCTGCCAAATCATACGGCATGCCCTAAAGCAAATCCCAGGATGGCCTCGGGTGGTTTCTTTTGGTCATGCAAGTTTAGGTTGGAAACGTACACTGTGGGGCAGATAAATGGAGAAAGCGTGTCCACAGATCGCCGGCACCCTACAGGAAAGGTTTTGCTGTGCTGTGAAGAGAGAGTATAGTTTTCGAGCCGGGGCAGAATGGCAAGGAAGCCCATTCACAGGGCGCCCGCTCTTCCAGTCTAAGATTTATTTACAAAATGACTAAATCAATCCACCGTGGAGAGAACAGATTGCTCGAGGTCAAATACCACTAAAGTGCTACTTAAAGGCATATGTCTCAAACATAAGAAATGAGAAAATCATGCGTGGAGATTAAACTGTAAACCTTTTAATAGGGACCACATATAATTATTGCTTATCAAAGCACAAAAGGCTATGAAACAAAAACACAAGTACAAAGAAACCTTCCTAAAGCGAGGCCAGTAAATGGGCTGTAGACAGTCCTGGGAAACACTGCAATCTCCTTTCCTGTTTCCAAACTAAGGCTCCGTGTGGGAGTATGATAAGGCATGCACTATATGTAAACCGTGCGGTTCCATAAGCAATGTTCCCTCTAAGCTGTGGAGTCTTGCAAGCAAGAATTTTTTTTTGTGAGCCACTGGCATTAACATTGTGAGCGAGCAATCGGGTTACTGCATAAATCAGTTTGCTCTGAAGCCATCCTTCCTGAGCGAAGGTAAAACTGTGTGAGCCGGAGGTTAAAAAACTGAGAGCTAGCTCACACTAACTCAGCTTAGAGGGAACACCGTCCATAAGAATATATCGCCTCTGAAGAAGAAGCAGAATCGAAACTCTCTCGGCCGACGAGAGACGTCGGCTTGTTTTCTCAGCCTCCCGGCAGACCTGAAAGTTTGGAAACTAAGAAACAGGAAAGGAGATTGCAGTGTTTTCCAGGACTGTATACAGCCCTTTTACTGGTCTTGCTTTAGGAAGGTTCCTTTGTACTTGTATATTTGCTTCATACCCTTTTGTGCTTTAATAAGCAACGTGTGGCTCATACTAAAAGATTTATAGTTTAATCTCCAGGCGTGATTTTCTCATTTACTCTGTTTATTTATTTATTATTTCAATTTATACCCCGCCCTCCCCGCAGGCAGTCTCAGGGCGGCTTACACTAATTGGTACCTTGTACCATAAGAGCCACGTACAAAAATTTAAAACTGCATGCATACAGTAACACTGAGCATTAGAATTTAATCCAACAATTAAAGTGCTAGTGATGGTCAGCTTTCAATAAGCAATTTTCACCGGCTTGGTGATCTTCAGCTTGGTGCAACAGTATAACATGGTCCACCCTGTCCACCCCCCCCCCGACCAGGGCCGACCCAAAAATACAGGTGGTGGTGGTGTGGCGGCTCCTAATTGAAAGCCTGGTGGAAGAGCTCCATCTTGCAGGCCCTGCGGAACTGCAGAAGGTCCCGCAGGGCCCTGATCTCTTCCGGGAGCTCATTCCACCAGTATGGAGCCACCACTGAAAAGGCCCTGGCCCTGGTGGCAGCGAGCCTGGCGTCCTTAGGGCCAGGAACGGTCAGTCGATGTTGTGTTCCTGACCGTAGTGCTCTCTGGGGTACGTATGGGGAAAGGTGTGTCAGACCCTGGCCGTATAGGGCTTTAAAGGTCAATACCAGCACCTTGAAGCGAATTCGGTATGCTACTGGCAGCCAGTGCAGTGTCCTCAGCGCAGGCTGGATGTGCTCCCATTTAGGGAGGCCCAACACAAGCCTGGTCGCGGCGTTCTGCACCAGCTGCAGCTTCCGGATTTGCGACAAGGGCAGCCCCATGTAGAGAACGTTACAGTAGTCTAGTCTCGAGGTGACCATCGCATGGATCGCTGTAGCCAGGTCGTCACGGGAGCCAACTGCCGAGTCAGCCGAAGATGGTAAAAGGCCGACTTTGCAGTGGCTGCTACCCGGGCCTCCATTGTTAAGGAGGCATCCGGGAGCAGTCCCAAACTCTAACCTCCGGCGCTGGCACCAACGGTGCCCCACCGAAGGTCGGAGCGGGAGCCCCACCCCTGAACCGCTCCGACTCAGGCAGAGGACCCCCATCTTCGCTGGATTCAGTTTCAGCCGGCTCAGTCTGAGCCCACCAGCCACGGCGTATGCCTTTAAGAAGCACTTTAGTAGTATTTGACCTTGAGCAACCCGTTCTGTCCATTGGTGTATTTTGTTTTCGTCGTGGTCCCGTTGTACTTAGTAGTAAGATTTATTTACTTTAGTTATTGCTGGCCTTTCCCGCTGCCCAAGAACACTTACGCCACGTTCAGCCTGTTCGCCTTTTAGGTGTCGCGGCATTTTTGCTCTCGGTGCAAGCCGGGATTCGTGCAAAAAGCTACATCTGGAAGCCCGGGGGTAGAAGTGTGACGGCTCCGCTTGATGCAACGTGACTAAAATGTTTTTGAGCCTGCGAGGGACGGAGAACGTTCGGCCCGAATACGCATAATTTTCTGCAGAAAGGATGACTCAAGTTTCTTTAATAAGGAAGGCAGACTGTGGTGGGGTTTTTAATTCCAAGAGTGGGAACCTTCGCGACTCCTCAAGTGTTAATGAGCATTACTCAATAACGGATGTGGATTTCCTCTTGCTGGAACAGCCGGTATCCTGCCTTAAGGAGACGGGAATCTCTTGCTGACAGGCAGACCGAACTGGTGGAATAGTAGCCCTAATCTGCTAGATGGTTTTGGAGGACAGCAGCGTGGGTCTCCAGAAGAACCGCAAGAATCGAGTCCGCTAGAATCTTAGAGAACAAGAAGCATGGAATAGAGCAGGAAGAGAAAGAAGTCCTTTTCTCCCTTTCTCACAAGACGAGAACTCATGGGCACTCCATGAAATTGCTGAGCGGTCGGGTTAGAACGGCTAAAACGAAGTCCTTCTTCACCCAAAGAGTGATTGACACATGGAATTCACTGCCACAGGAAGTGCTGGCGGCTACAAGCATGGGCGGCTTCAAGAGGGAATTGGATAAATATATAGAGCAGAGGTCCATCAGTGGCTATTAGCCACAAGATGTAGTTAGGGACTCTTGGTTTGGGGCAAGGGATGCTCTGTATTCTTGGTGCTTAGGGAAGGCAACAGCGGGAGGGCTTCTAGTGTCCTGGCCCCACTGCTGGACCTCCTGGTGGCCCCTGGTATTTTTGGCCACTGCGTGGCAGAGTGTTGGACTGGATGGGCCACTGGCCTGATCCAACATTGGCTTCTCCTATGTTCTCATGTTCTTAAGATCTTCTGTGCAGGTATGAGCTTTTGGAGAGTCAAAGCTCCCTTGTATTCTGAACTTGACTCGATTCTAGCTAATTTGCTAGATTATTTAATATTTCCTTGACTGGATATTTTCATCTTTTTAATATACTTTCGGCACACTACTGTACTCAGGGCACCTCACAACTGAAATCAAACAGTACTGCAACTTTAAACTTTTGTTAAAAACAAACAAACCCATGACTCCTCTTGTTTCACATGCTCCTCTTGTTTAACATCCCTGCACAACCTAATTGTCAGGAACAGATGACCTGGTCATCCTGAGGACCTAAGAAGCACCGCATTGAATCAGACCAGGGGTCCATCTAGTCCAGCATCCTACGAACATGAGAAGAGCCCTGCTGGATCACACCAGTGGTTCATCTAGTCCAGCATCCCAAGAACATCAGAAGAGCCCTGCTGGATCGGACTATTCTCCAACTAGTCTGACATCCTAAGAACACAAGAAGAGCCCTGCTGGATCACACCAGTGGTCCTTCTAGTCAGGGCCAGCTCACCCACTAGGTGAGCTAGGCGCTCGCCTAGGGCAGTGTTTTTCAACCTTTTTTGTGCAAAGGCACACTTTTTTCATGAAAAAAATCACGAGGCACACCACCATTAGAAAATGTTAAAAAAATTTAACTCTGTGAGCCGAAGCCGCATGTTACGGATGAAATTGGAATTTTTCCCACGGCACACCAGACAATATCTCACAGCACACTAGTGTGCCACGGCACAGTGGTTGAAAAATGCTGGCCTAGGGCACCGAGCCTGCAGGGGCGCCAAAATGCCCCACTCCCGTGAAAAGCCCCTTCCCGCCCAGCGCCGGCAGCGCCGGCCTTCCTGGGCGCCTCGCAGCTGCCACCTGCCGGCGCTGGGAGGGAAGGGGCGGGTGTTCTAATCCCGCCCTTTTCCTGGCTTTCCTGGGTGCCTCGCAGCTGCGAGGTGCCCAGAAAAGCCGGCGCTGCTGGTGCTGGGAGGGAAGGGCGGGCCTTCTAATCCCGCCCCTTCCCTAGCTTTCCTGGGCACCTCGCAGTTGGGAGGCGCCCATGGGAGGGAAGGGGTGGGCGTTCTAACCCTGCCCTTTCCCTGGCTTTCCTGGGCACCTCGCAGCTGTGAGGCACCCAGAAAAGCCAGCGCTGGGAGGGAAGGGGTGGGGGCTGGCAGCGCTCTGCCATCTCCAGGCCCCACCGGGAGATTGGCATCCCCAGTGGGGTGGGCGCCCAGACACCTGGGGCTGGCCCTGCTTCTAGTCCAGCATCCTAAGAACATCAGAAGAGCCCTGCTGGATCAGACCAGTGGCTCATCTAGTCCAGCATCCTAAGAACATCAGAAGAGCCTGGCTGGATCACACCAGTGGTCCTTCTAGTCCAGCATCCTAAGAACATCAGAAGAGCCTGGCTGGATCACACCAGTGGTCCTTCTAGTCCAGCATCCTAAGAACATAAGAAGAGCCCTGCTGGATCACACCAGTGGTCCTTCTAGTCCAGCATTCTAAGAACATAAGAAGAGCCCTGCTGATCAG
>JAPDNY010001306.1:0-16958 GCA_029375565.1 Gekko gecko | reverse complement strand
AATTTATTTATTTATTTGTTTGATTCCATTTCTATCTCACCCTTCCTGCAAGCAGGCTCAGGTCGGGTTACCACATTTAATATAAAACAATAAAGTCTAAATTAAAACTATAAACTTAACGCTTCAGCGATGACGATCAGACTGCGCCACAACTATTACAATGGTGCCCTGGCGTTAGAAAATTAAAGGCATAAAGGGCTAGACCCCATAAGGGATTGCAGATTATAAATATCCTACCTTGGGTAAGTCAAAGCAGTTACCAGTCTGCATCCTCAAAGATTAAAGACCGTGGTACAGATGGCAACAAAGAGGTAACAGGATGGTAATGGGAGGGGCCAGATGATACTTGATGTCTGCTGCCTCACCCAAAAGCCTGGTGGAAGAGCTCCATCTTTCAGGCCCTGCGTAACTGTAAAAGGTCCTACAGGGCCCTGACCACTAGTGGGAGCTCATTCCACCAGGCTGGGGTCAAGGCAGCCATTTTGTAGTGGCGCCAACTGTTGGAAGTGAAGGACTTTTGCACTGCCTCTTAGACTCAGACTTCCGAGGGGGACTATGGAGAACCAGATGTCAGAAGAGAAGAAGAAGAAGAGACTGGATTTATACCCCGCCCTTCACTTGGAGTCTCAGAATGGCTTACAAACTCCTTTCTCTTCCCCTCCCCACAACAGACACCCTGTGAGGTAGGGTGGGGCTGAGAGAATTCTAGCACAAACTGCTCTTTCAGGAACAGCTGTGCCAGAGCTTGTGACTGACCCAAGGTCACATCAGCAGGTGCAAGTGGAGGAGTGGGGAATCAAACCTGGTTCTCCCAGATAAGAGTCCGCGCACTTAATCACTACACCAAACTGGCTCTCAAGAGTTGGGGACAAAAGTGTGAGAGAGAATTGTTGAAAACAACAGTTAGTTAGTTAGTTAGTTAGTTAGTTAGTTAGTTAGTTAGTTAGTTAGTAGAAAACAGCAAGAGTCCAGTAGCACCTTAAAGACTAACAAAATTTGTGGCAGGAGAGGACCTTTCGTGAGTCACGGCTCACTTCTTCAGATACATCTTCAAGCATCTACATCATGAAAGCGCCTACCCTGCCACAAATTTTGTTAGTCTTTTAAGGGGCTCCTGGACTCTCGCTCTTTCTACGGCTACAGACAGATTAACACGGCTACCCATCTTGGAAGTGAGCCGTGACTCACGAAAGTGCCCACCCTGCCACAAACTTCGTTAGTCCTTAAGGTGCCACTGGCTCTGTTCTGCTGCTACAGACAGACTGACATGGCTACTCGTCTTAACTTAGTCGGTCCGTCAGTCAGTCAGTCAGTCAATCAGATAGAAGATGATAGATGATAGACAGATAGACAGACAGATAGGCAGGCAGGGAGAGAGACAGACAGACAGACAGACAGACAGACAGACAGAAGTATTTTTAACCTGTGTATAGGCAGGACATGATCCACAGGTCTTGCTTCACACCACGGACTCTTTGGTTGCTCTGAGTATAAAACTGACGGCTGGCAGTGTAAAGTCAAAGGGGAGATGTGCCCCGGCGTGGCCCACAACACACTTGGGCTCGATGTCTGCCGCAGAGCACCACCTTCAGAATCACCGAAATTGCCGGGAATGTTATAGTTCATCATAGCAGGGCTGTAGAAGGCCATCGCGGAGTACTCGGTGCCTGTTTTCCATGTAAGAAGACGGGATGTAGATAGGACTGTGTTCCACAGTCAGAGCGGACTGGCTGCAGCTGAAAGGAATGTGCGGAGCTGAGATCCGAGAGGGTGCTTTTCACATCCGTCTTGCTGTGTCCGAGTTCTTGAATTGGCGGTAACTGAGAGAAATCCTTGTGGGATGGCGTGCAGAGGACATGCTGGAACAAGGGAGAAGCTGAACGCCTCCTGTTCAAACAGTCATCCTGAAATGTTTAGTCTGGAATACAGAAATATTAATTTGTCTCGTCTGCCGCCTTCGTGGCTGATACGACTGCGATAATGCATTCACATCTTCGCTCTTTGGGCTGGCTTTAGCTGCTTAATATAGAAGAAGAGAACAGATTGGATTTATACCCCACGCTTCACTACCCGAAGGTGTCTCAGAGCGGCCTTACAATCCCTTCCCCTTCCCTTCCCTACAACAGACACCCTGTGAGGAAAGTGGGGCTGAGAGAGCTCTCTTGAGAACTGCTCCTGAGAGAACAGCTCTGAAACAACTTGTAACTGACCCAGGGTCACACCAGCAACTGCATGTGGAGGAGTGGGGAATCAAACCTGGTTCTCACAGATTAAAGCAATCTCCTCTCCTAACCACTACACCAAACTGGTATAAATGGTGATCTGAGATCAGAGGCCTTTCTATGAGGTAAGGTGAAGCTGATTTCTCTCAGGCAGCTGATTCTGAGTACCGTAGCATACAAAACCCCCTTATACCACTGGTTCAACTAGCTTGCTATTGTCTGCTTCCCCTCAGTGGTAACAATTCTACCTGCTGTCTGGGGAAGCCCAGATGGCCTGGTGTGTTGGGAAACCTGCATCAGCAACCTGTGGAGATCTGAGCAGGCAGGCATGTGTGTTGAGGCCTGCGATGGAAGGATACACAGAGACTTCTGCCACTGGGTATGTACACAAAGACCTCTGTGGCCAGGCTTGTGGGGAAGTCTGTGAGGGTGAAATGTAGGAAGAGGTCTTTGCGAAAGCTGTGTGCAGGCAGCCACGATACATGCCAGCGAGCTGACAACAAGGCCAGACGTGAGAAAGTTAGTGTGGCTTGGCATGACAGCAGCCCAGTGGTCTCCAGTAAATAGTCATTTCTGTCAGAGCCCATAAGCATGACTAGGTCTGGCAGACCTCATGCTGTGGAGGGAGGCCTTCTGTTACCAAACCTCATTGCCAACTGCTGCTTCAAGTGGCAGCAGGAGAATATTTTGGTGTTGTGTGCACTGCTGTGTCATTTCTGCGGAAAACCTGGAAGGGATGTAAGGTAATATTAGGGTTCTTCAGTAGCTCTATGGTTTACCATGGAGTTTCCAGTGGTTCCTAGAGCTACCCGATATTTCCTAGGTTTTCTTCAGAAATGATATAGCAGTACACATGACACTCCCCCACCATGTCCCTGCTGGTTGCCAGTAACAGCCTACAAGCATCCCGTAAGTTGTGGAAAATTCATCTCCAACACTTTCTTGGGTGAGTTTCTCTCATCTCTAACTTTTAGCTGTTTTCTGGATTCTTCAAGCATCTTGAAAACATAAATTCAGGCGGGTTGCCGTGTTGGCCTGAACAAAGTTTGAACAAAGTTTGAGTCCAGCGGCACCTTTAAAACCAACAACATTTAATTCTGGGTATACCCAGAACTGAACCTTGTTGGTCTTAAAGGTGCCGCTGGACTCAAAATTGTCCTTGAAAAACATAAGTAAGGGCAAAATGTAATTATACCCCAAACCTTACTTCTTTACTCCTTTCCAAAACAATTTCCTGTTGATTTCTAGATCAAAATAGATCGAAACAACACCTTCAGTTTACCCACAACAAACATATTGGCCGAAATTTATAGGACTTTTCTCTTTGACCCCACTGAACACATTTGTGGGATCCTCCAGCATTCAGGGCCAGGTTGCTCCGGCAAATTAATGTTGCTGGTGGATTTTGAGCTCGGTTATCCTCACATCAACTTTGTGAGGTGATCAGGGTAAGAGGCAGTTGGCTGCGATGTTCCCTCTAAATTGTGGAGTCCTGTGAGCAGAAATTTTACCTCATGAGCTACTGGCATTAAAGTTGTGAGCAAGCGATTTGGCTACTGCATAAATTATTTGCTCTGGAGCCCTCCTTCCTGAGCAAAGACAAAAATGTGTGAGCCAGAGGCTAAAAAACTGTGAGTTAGCTCACATTAACTCAACTTAGAGGGAACACTGGTTGGCTGCCTTCACAACAAACCATTCAAATCCAGTCACACAAACTCCGCTTCATCAAGGTGCCAGCATTCAGACACGACCGCGCACTACTAAGCTCTTGATCAGGCTAGGACATTTTTCAGTCATAGAGGGATCACACCAGTTCAGCAAACACATTGTTTGCGTTTGATCGGACTTCAACTGGACTTTAAATGGAGCCCGTCAATATGCCATTAAAGGTTTATTGATTGATTGATTGATTGATTGATTGAAATGGAGCCCGTCCTGCCATCTGAATGCAGTCAGCGAGCAGCCCAGACGGTGGAATGCAGGGCTCTTTTGTAGCAGGAACTCCTTTGCCTTTTAGGCAACACACTCCTAATGTAGCCAATCCTCCGAGAGTTTACAGAGCTCTTCTTACAGGGGCTACTGTAAGCTCTTAGAGGATTGGCTACATTTGGGGTGTGTCGCCTAATAGGCAAAGGAGTTCCTGCTACAAAAGAACCCTGGTGGAATGAGTTTTGTGGGGTCCTCTCTAGAGAACAGGACCGGATTAGCTTACCTTGTTAGCATTTTGAGAGGCAGAAGGTGGCGGGCAGAAGCGCACTGAAAGCGATTCCCTGAAACAAAAGAAGGAAATGAATATAGGCTTCCTTGATCTTGGAAATTCAAACAACTGTGCTTCTGTTCCTTTACAAACCAGCTATGCATAGGGTTGCCAACCACCAGGTGGTGGTTGGAGGTCTCCTAGGGTTGGCAGGTCCCTTCATTGCTCCGGTAGGGGGATTTGGGGAGGAGAGGAGACTGGATTTATGCCCCGCCCTTCACTCCGATTCTCAGAGCAGCTTACAAACTCCTTTCCCTTCCCCTCCCCACAACAAACACCCTGTGTTTTGTATTGAGCCTGAACTGTACTGGCAAAAGGACTTCGCTTGGGATGCATGACAATAGATTGCTAGGATCCTAGAATGGGCCAATAGGGAGACAGGGATCCTAGAGTAAACCAACTGGGAACCAATAGAGTGTAAATAGCCTATCGTTGGGAGTGGGGTGTGTTTTGGGTACAACCTTTTTCAGGCATAAATACCCGGCTTTGGCCAGGGATTTTCAGATCTTCTTTCTCTTGCTGAATCACTAATAAAATATGAGCTGATCACTTGAATGCATCTGAACCCAATATATTTCACCCTGTGAGGTAGGCGGGGTTGAGAGAGCTCTTTCCAGAACTGTCCTTGAGCCAACAGCTCTGACAGAACTATGGCTTGCCCAAGGTCATGCAGCAGCTGCGAGTGGAGGAGTGGAGAATCAAACCCGGTTCTCCCAGATTAGAGTCCGCATGCTTAGCTACTACACCAAACTGGCTCTCACACCAGACTGGCTCTCACGTTCGTTCCGGGGGTGGGAAGGGGCATCCCGCGACGTCACACAACATCCTGACATCACCTGGAAGTGACATCATTGCATCAGTGATGCCAGGGGCAACGCTCTGGTTTTGAGTGGAACATTATGGTAAATGAAGTCCTGAGACCATAGAGTTTTGCCCCCAAACCAGAGCGTCCCTGCATGACATCCCTGACATGATGTCACTTCTGCATGATATCATGGCGTCATGGACATCATGCAGCAATGTCCCTGTTTAGGGGCAGGTTTTCCCCAATAGCCAGCTGGTCCACAGTGGGGAGAAGCCCCCAAACTGGGGGGATCCCCACCTGGACCTCGGGACTGGCAGCCCTAATATCTCCTGCAATTAGAACTGTTCTTCAGGTGACAGAGATCAGTTCCCCTAGAGCAAATGGCTGCTTTGGAAGGTAGATTCTACGGCACTACACCCCATTAAAGTCCCTCCCCTGTCCAAACCACGCCCTCCTCAGGCTCTCCCCCAAAATCTCCAGGTATTTCCCAACGTAGAGCCCGCAACCCTAGCTGTACAGGGCCTAGGCTTCCTATGTGTCCACACAGTGGTGGGCAAATTCCCAGCCCCGCCCTCAATCGCCTGCACTCGATCAACTGAGCTGCAGGAGAAAAATAGGAAGGAGACATGATGGATGCCGTCATGTCAATTCTGAAACTGATCCAGTGACATAATCTGTCTCTTACGTTTTTTTATTCCACCCTCCCTTCCAAGTACCTTCCTCCCTTTTATCTCTCACAACAGCCGTGTGAGGTAGGCTCGGGCTGATAAAAAAAATAAGTGGCCCAAAGTCACACTATAGAGGTTTTATTACTGCCTAGGGACTAGCAGGTCGAAAGCAAGAAGTTGCAAGTAGATAAATAGGTACCACTTCAGTTGGAAGGTAACAGCGTTCCGTGCGCCTTGGTGTTTAGTCATGCCGGCCACGTGACCACGGAAGTGTCTTCGGACAGCGCTGACTCTTCGGCTTTGAAACGGAGATGAGCACAGCAACCCTAGAGTCGGATTCGACTGGCTTTCGAGCAAGGGAACCTTTACCTTTACCTTTAGGGACTGGAATCTGGCCGGGTATGACTAGGTCAAGCCTGACTCTATAACCGCTCCACTCCACTGGCTGTCAAACAGGCACCCAGTTCTGGAATGCACTCACTGAATAAAACCGTACAGAACAGAAGATTTGAGTTAAGCAAAGTAATACAAAGTGTATGTTTGAAAAGGAAACGATTTTTCTTTAGTGATGTCGCTTTATCAGAACGTCACCATTCATAAAAATCGGAGGCTGCACTATGTGGGTTGAAGGGAAGTCGCGACTAGAAATATATTTCTTCCAGTAACTAAAGGATGGCTTTGATAGCAGTGGCCATAAGTGGATTTTTTTAATCTCCAGAATTAGATTTCTATTTATTTTTATTGGAGCATCTGTGCATTTCGCTCCCTCCTGCCAATTTGCCAGATATTCTGCAGTTCAAATATAGGAACTGACTGAGCCCTCACAGTCAAACAAATAATTCAACCATCTCACCACGCTACATGAGAAATACGTGTACAAACCAATGGAAAATGTACTGGTCGCAGATTTCTTCTAAGACAAAAAATGACATTTTGTTCGACTTTGAAATCAGACAGGAAGGAGAGAAAAGACCAACCGGGTGAAGAAAAATGATGTCTCTCGTCAGTTTAGTGGTTAAAGAAATAATACTTATACATTTTTCCCTCGGGACTGCAGAATGAATGGTTGCTGGCAATGTTCCCTCTAAGCTGTGGAGTCTTGTGAGCAAAAATTCTACTTTGTGAGCCACTGGCATTAAAGTTTTGAGCAAGCAATTTGGCTACTGCATGAAGTAGTTTGCTCTGGAGCCATCCTTCCTGAGCTGAAGACAAAAAAGTGTGAGCCAGAGGCTAAAAAACTGTGAGCTAGCTCGCACTAACTCAGCTTAGAGGGAAAACTGGTTGCTGGTGTGGTGTTTTTAGGTATTAATACTAATTAATAATACTGTATACTGTCCGGTTGTTCTGGCCCTGAACAGGTGGAATTCTTGGCCGAACAATACCAGGGCCCTGCGGGATCTGATGCAATTCCACAGGGCCTGTAAGGCAGAGATGTTCCGCCAGGCTTTTAGATGAGGCAGGAGCGGTTAAGACTGGCCCCCTCCTTTTTCTTCCTGTGACCCCCACGTGCCCTTCCCTGCCTCGCAGAACAGCACGGTAGCCAGTAAAAGGCATTTGTATCGCCATCTAGACTGGTTAATTTAGCAGTTTATTGTGATAATTTTATGCTGACTGTATTTTTAAGTGCTTTTAAGGTTGTAAATCACCCAGAGCTTGCTTGCAGGGTGGGCGATTCATACATTTGATAAAATAAATAAATAAATAAATAAATAAATATATCAATATTTATTAGTAATTAGTTGCTGTAGATTTTCCAGGCTGTGTGGCCGTGGTCTTGGCATTGTAGGACCTGACATTTCGCCGGTAGCTGTGACTGGCATCCTTAGAGGTATGACACAGAAAGATGGAGTACTCTCTGTGTCAAGGTGAGAAGAAAAATGGTAGGCAGGTCATTTATATCTACCCCAGAAGGTGGGGTAGGGCTGAGTCATTATCTTGTAGGAGTTCTCCAGGCTATGAACGTGAAAGCCTTCAACAATGTTATTATTAATTGCTATTGCACAGAAACAAATTGTGTCGTTCCAACGTGGGGGCATTTGTTAGACTAGGATCTGAGAGACCCATGTTTTAATCTCTTCTGGGCCGTGGAAGCCTGCTGGGTTGACCTTGGTCCAGTCACACACTTTGGCCTGACATAACCCACAGGGTTGTTGTGAGGATGAGGAGCAGGAGAGGAGAACAATATAAGGTCCTTTGGCTCCCCACTGGGGGAAAAGGTGGGGTATAAAATGAAGTAAATAAATAAATAAAATTATTAGTATTATATGGTGTGATCACTGTACTTGGCACTTCCTAGCTTGATATCACTGCAAGATGGATCCCTGAACATTAAGAACAGCCCTGCTAGATTATGTAGGGTTGCCGGCCTCCAGGTGGTTGAGAAAAAGCAAACAATTGTGATGTATTATGCCAAAAAAAGTCTCCAAGGACTAGAAATGTCTTTTCCCAGTATTCAGTTTACCGGAAGCAATTCATACGCCATCAACACCAACGAACCACTGCATACAATACCTCGTTTCATACAACTTTATCAAAGTGGGTGGCGTTGAAATATCTGTGTAACATCAATCCGTTTGGCAGACACTCCATTCATATCCCATAGTAACACTCATAAGAGCCATCGGTGTGGATTAATATTATATGGATTATATAACCATGGTTGTTTGCTTCTTCTCAGCTTCCATCCCGCGATCTCCCTCTTTGATGTGCTGCCTCCAGATGGTGGCTGGAGGTCTCCTGGGATTACAACTGATCTCCAGACACCAGAGATCAGTTCACTTGGAGAAAATGGCTGCTTTGGAAGGTGGACTCTGTGGCATTATACCCTACTGAAGCCCCTCCCCTTCCCCAACCTCACCTTCCTCAGGCTCCATCCCCAATATCTCGAGGGTACTTCCAAACCGGGAGCTGGCAACCCTACAGATCAGATTAGCGGTCCATGTAGTCCACCATCTTGTCTCACATAATGTTGCCTTGGATAGCCAGAAATCAGGGCATGGAGGCTAAGGCTGGCCCTGAGGGCTATATAACTTCAGTCTTATCAGAACAGCGGAGGGACAAAAGGAGAGGGGAAGGGATGAAAGGGGAAGGAGTGACAAGCAGTGTTGGCTTTAAAATGTAGCAAGGGAGGAGATTGATTCTGGGGGAGTGGCAGATTCTGCGGTCCCACTCCTCAGCCTCCACTACCACATTCTCATCCTGCTCTATCCCCCGTGGTCACTCCCCCCCCAACCAGAGTCCTTCCCTCCTTGCTCCTAAAAGTGTCCTTGTGGTAAACCACACATGCAAAAAAAAAAAACAACAACCAAAAGACAGCCAGTGGTCCATCCTAGTCCAGCATTCTGCCTCATCCAGTTCCTCTGGAGGGCCCACAATAGGGCAGAGAGGCCGAGGCCTTCATAAGAACATCAGGAGAGCCCTGGTAGATCAGACCAGTGGTCCGTCTAGTTCAGCATCCTGTCTCACACAGTGTCCAACCAGTTCCTCTGGAGGGCCAACAACAGGGCAGAGAGGCCGAGGCCTTCATAAGAACATCAGAAGAGCCCTGCTGGATCAGACCAATGGTCCATCTAGTCCAGCATCCTGTCTCACACAGTGGCCAACCAGTTCCTCTGGAGGGCCAACAACAGGGCAGAGAGGCCAAGGCATTCATAAGAACATCAGAAGAGCCCTGCTGGATCAGACCAGTGGTCCATCTAGTCCAGCATCCTGTCTCACACAGTGGCCAGCCAGTTCCTTTGGAGGGCCAATGACAGGGCACAGAGGCTGAGCACCTCATTGGAACATCAGAAGAGCCCTGCTGGATCAGACCAGTGGTCCATCTAGTCCAGCATCCTGTCTCACACGGTGGCCAACCAGTTCCTCTGGAGGGCCAACAACAGGGCAGAGAGGCCAAGGCCTTCATAAGAACATCAGAAGAGCCCTGCTGGATCAGACCAGTGGTCCATCTAGTCCAGCATCCTGTCTCACATGGTGGCCAAGCAAAAAAAGACATCACACAGCAGTATAGTAGTAACAACAGTGGGAAACAGCTATGAACCAGGACACAATAGAATTACTAACAATGTTAATATATTGGACAGATATAATTCTTGCACAATAAAAGCACCACAATACTAAATATGAATATTCTGATACACAATGAAATATTCCATAAATGCCCTTTTCAAAGTAGTTCTTTCCAACGAAGAATCTGGATACTGAAGACTTCATTTAGATAATCTTCCCCAAGAAAATTACTATAAAAGAAACAATGCTTTGAAACAGTCGTGCTAAGGTCCATATGTAAAATCACACCAAAGCAACACCAAAGTAATTGCCTGTTCTAAGTATTTCAAAGGCATAAGGTTCCAGAAAGCTGTATAGCTTCACACCACTAATGTAGAGGGCCAACAACAGGGCACAGAGGCCAACCCCTGATGTTGCCTCCTGGCTTTGGGATATAGAGGATTACTGCCTCCGAATGTGGAGGTTCCCCTCAGTCACCCATGGCTAGTAGCCACTGACAGACTTATCCTCCATGAATCTATCTAATCCATTTTTAAAACTTTCTATTCCTGTATCCATCACTACAGGTATTACATGTTTTAATTACTCTGTATGTAAAGTATTTCCTTTTGTCTTTCCTGAACCGACTGCCCATCGGCTTTATTGGATGCCCTTGAGTTCTAGTGTTTTGAGAGGGGAGAAAAATGTCTCTTTGTCAACTCTCCTCACCCCGTAATTTATAAACCTCTATCATGTCCCTCCTTAGTTGTCTCTTTTCTAAACGGAAAAGTCCCAGACTCTTATGGCTTTCCTCACAGGGAAGGGGCTCCAACCCCTTCATCACCTTGGTTGCCCTCTTCACACTTTTTCCAGCTCTGCAAAGCCCTTTTTCTTGAAGAAGCGACAGCCTGCTAAGAGTCTAGCTATTGTAAATACTGCTGAAAGAGTGGTTTAGTCCACTTGTACTCTAGGGAGAGCTATGGTGCATTCTCTAGTGTCTGTGGTTTATATTGGATGTTTTCTCTTGCAGGTCAGCCTGCCTCTCTCCCTCTGCTGTGTGTTAGTGTATGTTAGTTGCGGTAAAGTCATTGAAAGCAAGCTCCAAAGTGTGGATTGGATTATTTCCTGAACTCTGCCAACACTTTTGGAGATATGGTGACAAGAACGAGAGCACAGTATTCCAAATGAGGCCGCACCAGAGATCTGTACAGGGGCATTACAATATCGGCCATTTTATTCTCAGTCCCTTTCCTAATAATCCCTAACATAGAGTTTGCTTTTTTCACTGCTGCAGCACACTGGATTGATACTTTCATTGAGCTATCCGCTATGACCCCAAGACCTGTTTCCCTCTCTGTCTCAGCAAGGTCAAACCCCATTAAACTAGACTTGGAAGCTGGGTTTTTTGTCCCAATGTGCATCATCTCACACTGACCAACACTGAACCTCATTTGCCACATTGTCGCTCACACTACCCACATCTCCCCTCAGCATTATTTTCAGTAAAGGTAAAGGTAAAGGTTCCCTTGCTCGAAAGCCGGTCGAATCCGACTCTAGGGTTGCGGTGCTCATCTCCGTTTCAAAGCCGAAGAGCCAGCGCTGTCCGAAGACATTTCCGTGGTCATGTGGCCAGCATGACTAAACACCAAGGCGCACAGAATGCTGTTACCTTTCCACCGAAGTGGTACCTATTTATCTACTTGCAATTTCTTGCTTTCGAACTGCTAGGTTGGCAGGAGCTGGAACTAGAGACGGGGGCTCACTCCGTCATGCGGCACCTGGGTCTCGAACTGCTGAACTACTGACCCTCCACAGCCTGCAGTTCAGTGTCTTAACCACTTGAGCCACCGCAACTCAAGTATTTTCAGTACACAGCCCCAAAATTCACTAAACCCTTACAAAAGCTCACAATGAAAAAAACCCAAATCCTCCCAAAACTATCAAAATTATTCTGAACCTTTTGTGACATGCACAGTTTATAGCGGCATTCTTCCACGCCAATTTATGCAGTTCCTCTTTACCCGATCATCAATTTCTCACTTTCACCACTAGACTGAAGTGCTCATCGATAAAAAAAAAACCCACCTTGAGAGCAAGTAAAGATATCGGAATAGGGAGAGAAACTGTCCTCTTTTTCATGCACTGCTCTTTCAATCATAGTAATAACAGGTGTTAAGCTCGTAACAACATCTGTTCAAAACATCTGATTGTTGCATTGAAACCCATTCAACAAATACCTAGCTAAGCCAAGATAATTGTGACATGCAGATCCGTGAAGCTGCAATTAGCATTAGCCTACTGGAGAGCAAACACAGAATTGCTGGACAGTCTGAACCTCGGAGACGGCCGGAGCAGAATCTCTTGGCAAGAAGAGACCGTCTCTGAGCTCATTGTAGGGACTGGGAGCCGATGTGCATGTTGGGGATGGCAGAAAGTGCCATCAAGTCTCAGCCGAATTATGGCAACCCCATGTAGTTTTCAAGGCAAGAGACAAACAGAGGTGGTTTGCCATTGTCTGCCTCTGCGAAACAACTCTGGACTTCCTCAGTTGTCTCCCATCCAAGTTCTAACCAGGGCCTATTCTGCTTAAGCTGCCTAGAACTGGGCCATCCAGGTCAAGGTGATCTACACATTATAGAGAAAGAAAAGGGAGAATTCCGGACTGTAAGTTGGGGATTGGCATATTTTTGGATGGTCCTTAAACATTAAAAAAAATAAGAGAGAAGAGAAGAGGTTGGATTTATACCCCGCCCTTCACGACCCGAAGGAGTCTCAAAGCGGCTTAGAATCTCCTTTCCCTTCCTCTCCCCATAACAGATACCCAGTGAGGTAGGTGGGGCTGAGAGAGCTCTGTTGAGAACTGCTTGTGAGAGAACAGCTCTAAAATAACTTGTAACTGATCCAAGGTCACACCAGCAGCTGCATGTGGAGGAGTGGGGAATCAAACCCAGTTCTCCTAGATTAGAGTCTGTGCTCCTAACCACTACACCAAACCAGAAACATGGAGCTGGAAGGGCCATCTAGCCCAGCCTCCTGCACAATGCAGGAAATTCACAACTACCTTCCCCTTGCACTCCCCAGTGATCGCGGTGTATGCCCAGAGGAAGGCAAAAAACCTCCAGGATCCCTGGCCAGTCTGGCCTAGAGGAAAATTCCTTCCTGACCCCAAAATGGCCATCAGCTTTACCATGGACATATAAGCAAGGGCCACGAGAGCCAAGCCCTGTCTCATCTCTTCCTGCCCTCCCTCTGACAATCTGCCTAAATTCACAGAATCAGCATTGCTGTCAGATGGTCATCTAGCCTCTGCTTGAAAACCTCCACAGGAGAGCCCACCACCTCCCGAGAAAGCCTGTTCTACTGACGAATCACTCTGTCAGGAAGTTCTTCCTAATGTTTAGCCAAAAACTCTTTTGTTTTAATTCGATTCATTGGTCCTGGTCTGACCTTTGGGGGCTACAGAAATGCTCCTTTATGAAACATACTAGGACATCTCATGACCTTCTCCCGCATTCTTTATACACAGGGGAACATCCAAAAACATAAGGCATACCCACTACGTGATCTCATGACTTCAGATCTGACAGTGTCAACATAATACAATCCACTACCTCCCCTCCTCTGTTTACCACCTCATTTTGTGAAGTATGTAGACTGGTTGTCAGAGGGCAGAGACACAGTTGCGGCCAATGGAAATGCTCATGTTTTAAGTGTGAATGATCACCCTGTTTACCATCAGGAAGAAATGGCTCCACTCCTGCTCAGATTAGCTAATGATACTTGACTAGACCGGGAGGGAAGATTTTTTCACTTATGAACAGTCCAGGTGTGATATATTACTACTCTTCAGCTGATATGAGTCCCACAACCGGGTCACAGCCTGAATTTGGTTGAGCGGCGCCCACAGTGAAACAGAGTACAAAGGAAAGTGAGAGAGAGAACTAAAAGAAGGAGGTAGAGCTAGGCAGACATAGGCCCCGGTCATATGGGCCAGAAAACGCGGGGGAGAGGCGTGGCAGTTTGCCCCGGAGCTAAATAAGGCGCGATACCCCGATCACATGGGCCACCGGGTTGCCACACTCCAGCTCTGCACCCCAATCAGACTGCACTGCTGCAGCGCAGCAAAAAGCAGCGAAGTGCGCATGCACCATTGGGGGGGGCCGCTGTCGGTGTCTTGTGTGTTTGCATGCGCTGTTCAGCGTTGGTGCGCATCCCATGGACACTTACAACATCCGGAAACCCCGAGGGCATGGGCGGGCGTCAGAAGCCGCGGGATACTGGCGCTCCCGCGATCAGACGGCAGCCTTTGCCCCAGGGTTTCCAGAAACGAGTACTTTGGACCTACTAGATTTTTACTCCGCGTTTTCCACCGGAAGCCGCGGGTTGGCCATGGGAGCACTACGCCTCCCAGATGTGTTCGTATGATCGCGCACGGAAAGTCCGCAGGGCTCCCGTGCCTTCAGCAGGGCAAATGCTCAGTGTGAATGGGGCCATAGTAAAGATTTTTAGGTAAGTATGTTAAAAGAGAGGAGGGAATGTGGCGTAGTATAGCCTGGTCCCATCATATCTTGGAAGTTAAGCCTGGTCAGACCACCAAAGGAGATTCTGCAGAGGAAGGCCATGGCCAACCACCTCTGCTTCTCCCTTGCCGTGAAAGCCCCTCACTGGGGTCGCCATAAGTCTTGGATGGGAGATCACCAAGCAAGGCTCTGCAGAGGAAGGCCATGGCCAACCACCTCTGCTTCCCACTTGCCTTGAAAGCCCCTTGCTGGGGTCACCATAAGTCTTTGAAGGGAGACCACCAAGGAAGACTCTGCAGAAGAAGGCCATGGCCAACCACTTCTGCTTCTCACTTGCCTTGAAAGCCCTTTGATTGGGTCGCCATAAGTCAGGTGCAACTTGATAGCACTTTGCACACGTTAAAAGAGATGTCCCTTTTGGAGGGAAAGCACCTTTAGAAGAAAGTCCTGGGTCTGCAGATGTTCACAGCCACTGTGAAGCATATTCCCAAATTTATATGAACCTTGCTCTCATCAAAATTTGATTTTAATCTCCTTCCACAGGAAAAGAGGGGGGACATTGAATCCATTTTGCAAGAAATATTTACATACCGTAAACACAAGAGTTATGTAAACAGGAGGGAACCCTCCCCACATGACGCTATTGGCTGATGGGAATAGTATGATATATTTGAGAAGAAATGTAAGCCTTTTGTTCCAAAAAGTCCCATGGGATTTGTTTTAATTGAGAAGAATGTCAGTTTGATATATAGAGCCTCTGTTGAGAAGTACATAACTGGCCCCCATGTATGCTGAAGAGCTGGGAACTCTGCAAAGTTTAACTGACTGCATCTGACATGATTCCTTGCTATCCAAGGAATGTGAATCTGAATATACAGTTGCTAAGGATCAGGATATAGATTATTTCCTGCCACTGATAATTTCCCCATCTATGTCTGTCTTAATCAGAAATACTTTATAATTTTTTCTTTTTTTTCCCCTCTTCTCTCTATTCAACAGAATTTGTTTCTAGGGTAAGACCTAATTCTAGTGCCTGAGCCCAGTAGCACCTTTAAGAAGAAGAAGAGAGGCCCCGTTCACACTGAGCATTTGCCCTGCTGAAGGCACGGGAGCCCTGTGGACTTTCCGTGCGTGATCATACGAGTACATCTGGGGGGCGTAGTGCTCCCGTGGCCAACCCGTGGCTTCCGGTGGAAAACGCGGAGTAAAAACTAGTAGGTCCGAAGTACTAGTTTCCAGAAACCCTGGGGCAAAGGCTGGCGTCTGATCGCGGGAGCACCAGTATCCCGCAGCTTCCGACGCCCGCCCATGTCCCCGGGGTTTCCGGATATTGTAAGTGTCCATGGGATCGCACCAACGCTGAACAGCGCATGCGCACACAAGACAACCGACAGCAGCCAGCCCCCCCATGGCGCATGCGCACTTCGCTGCTTTTTGCCACGCTGCAGCAGCGTGGTGTGATCGGGGCGCAGAGCTGGAGTGTGGCAACCTGGTGACCTGTGTGATCGGGCTACCGCACCTTATTTAGCTCCCGGGACGAACTGCCACGCCTCTCCCCGCGTTGTCTGGCCCATATGACCGGGGCCAGATTATACCAAAGGAGTCTCAGAGCAGTTTACAATCCCTTTCCTTTCCCCTCCCCACAACAGACGCCCTGTGAAGTAGGTGGGGCTGAGAGAGCTCTTTCAAGAACTGCTCATGAAAGAACAGCTCTGAAAGAAGAAGACAACGGTGACATTGGATTTATATCCCGCCCTTCAGTACTCAAAGGAGTCTCAGAGCGGCTTACAAAGTCCTTTCCCTTCCCCTCCCCACAACAGACACCCTGTGAGGTAGATGGGGCTGAGAGAACTTCTGACACAAACTGTCCTTGAGAGAACAGCTGTGCCAGAGCTTGTGACTGACCCAAGGTCACATCAGCATGTGCAAGTGGAGGAGTGGGGAATCAAACCTGGTGCTCCCAGATTAGAGTCCGCACACTGAACCACTATACCAAACTGGCTGTGTTGTAACTTCCAGAGGAGCTGGTGGCAGCTACAAGCATGGACAGCTTCAAGAGGGAATCAGATAAACATATGGAGCAGGGGTCCATCAGTGGCTATTAGCCACAAAGTATAGACAGGATCTCTCAATCTGGGGCAAGGGATGCTCTGTATTCTTGGTGCTTGGGGGAGGGCAACAGTGGGAGGGCTTCTAGTGTCCTGGCCCCACTGGTGGACCTCCTGATGGCACCTGGTATTTTTGGCCACTGTGTGACCCAGAGTGTTGGACTGCATGGGCCATTGGCCTGATCCAACATTGGCTTCGCTTATGTTCTTATGTTGTTAAGGTCACCCCAGCAGCTGCATGCAGAGGAGTGGGCAATCAGACCCAGTTCTCCCAGATTACAGTCCGCGCTCCTAACCACTACACCAAACTGGCCATACCTGGAGGTTATGTAACAACCAAACAAGGAAATGCGGTGGTTGTGAGAGAACAGCTCTGAAAGTACTTGTAAAT
>JAPDNY010001305.1:0-16983 GCA_029375565.1 Gekko gecko | reverse complement strand
TTTTTTTTGTTGTAAAACTCTCTTAAAGAAAGAGAGAATTTTATTCTTTTTATAAGAAAAGGGAAGGGTAGACAGATGGAGAAAGAAAAGGGTGGAGTGAAATTTTTTCTGTTAGTGAGGGTTAGTTTAGGTTAATAACCAATACCAAGTTTTGGCATCAATCATGGTTAGAAGATCTTCTTTTTAACTAATTCAAAGTCCAAAGTCACTCTGTTAATACAGTTAGTAAAGTCCATTGGGGTTAGTAATTAAACAGCTCCTTCCAGATGCAACACGAACAGTCCTCAAAGTATCTTCTTCTTAATTTTCTTCCAGTTATGGATTAAGTCCATTTTAACTTTGAAGTCTTCCGTTCCATCACCTTCCCCTAGGCTGCTGTCTTCTGCACTTATCCCAATTTTAGGTGCTGCATCCTTCCTGCTGGTGTGTCTCTTCAGGCGTTTCCGTGTTTTAAAAATGGAATCCATCTTCTTTCTTTTCTTTTTTTCTTAATCATCTGGCCTTCAGGCTTCCAGGGCTCCACAAACTCTTCAGATGAAATTAGATCTCTCGTCTGTCGCCTGCTATGTTCGACATCCCCTTCTACTGGCAGAGTACTTCTTTTTATAAAGGCGGAGTAGGCTTTGGGAGCCTTTTCCCCTCTTCTTTTAACTTTATCGCTTCACTGCCAGTTAGGGGTGCCAAGACATTTGTCAAGGTAAATCCGAGATCTTCTTTCTCTTCCTCTTTAGCGCCCTGGAAACCTGGAATCAAATTCGATTTCTGTTCAATCTCCTTCATCCTACTAGTTGTTTCCAGTATCTGTTTCTGTCGGCTGATGAGAACACTTTCCATTTTGAACAATGTTTGGTTGATCTTCTGCAATTGATCCAGCAGGGGGCACAGCATCTCCTTTTTCTGTTGATTGACAGCAAGCTCTTGGGGGGGGCTGTCTGGACCGGAAGTCCCTCCTCTCTTCTCTTCCTGTAGCAGCAGGGCTTTTTCCATTATCGACATTTTGTTTTTTTGTTTACTTTTAAAAAGTTCGTGCCGCATCCCCCAGGAAGCTAAGATGATCACATTCTTCTATGCAGCCCCAACGGTACTTTCACCAACAGTTTGTTTTCTTTCTGTCCCCCTTCGCGCTCCCTTTGTATGACTTGCTTCTCGAGGGGGGTGGGAACTCCTCCCTCCTCCCAACGCTTATCCGCATATAGGGGGCTCCGATTTACGCTTCAAAATAGATCTTCAACTCACGATTCGATGCTACTTCTTCTTTTTATGTTGAACCATAGCGCTGTTTTCACTCCTGGAATTCGGTGGCGCCGCTAAGTCCCATTACGGGCACGCCGCAGCGGGGCCGATTGGGGCAGGGGGAAAGCCTCAATTTCCCGGCTGTCTGCCGGTAAAGAGGCTACTCCCCAAGCGCCCCCGGTTCGGAGCCTTAACCTAAGGCTCACTAGGGTCTTTCGCATAAGCGAAGACCCCCCTGACTGCGCGTGGGCTAACCGCCTCCGGGAGCGTCCCGAGAAGCGGCCGCCATTCGCGACGCCGAAACCGAAACCAATAACCAAAGGACTTTGAGCTATTGACTCTGAGCTCGTGGAGGAGGAGGAGGAAGAGGAGGAAGAAGAAGAGGAGGAAGAGGAGGAGGAGGAGATTAGATTTATACCCTGCCCTTCACTACCCAAGGGAGTCTCAGAGCGGCTTACAAACTCCTTTTCCTTCCGCTCCCCACAACAGATGCTCCGTGAGGTAGGTGGGGCTGAGAGAGCACTTTCAAGAACAGCTCTGACAGAACTATGGCTTGCCCAAGGTCATCCAGCAGGTGCAAGTGGAGGAGTGGGGAATCAAACCCGGTTCTCCCAGATTAGAGTCCACACATTTAACCACCACACCAAAATTCAAATAGTACAATTTATTTTCAAAATTTTTAACCTGCCTTTCTGTCACAAGAAGGCTGTCAAGGTGGCTAACAGTTCAAAACATACATGACAAATTACATTATAAAGCTATTAAAATCCATCCCCCTCCCAAACACACATCATCAAAACAATTTTTAAAACAGTTAAAATACACATAAAAACAGTAAACAATGCATACAAAGCACAAGAACACTGGGTAGGAAGGAAGGGTCATTGAAGAATGCCAAATAAAACAAAAAAATCTTCACCTACTCAGCAACAGAAAGGGATAGACAAAATCTCCATGGAGAGAGAGTTCCAGGGCCTTGGTGCCATGACCGAGAAGATCCTCTCCTGAGTTGCCACCCGCCTAATCTCAGAAGGCAGGCACACCCAAAGCAGGGCCTTCAAAGATGATCGCAACAACTGCATGAGATCATAACGGATTAGGTGGTCCTTCAGGTAAGCTGGTCTCAAGCCATATAGGCCTTTGAAGGTCAAGACCAGCACCTGCAACTGTGCCCACCAACAAATTAGAAGGCAGTGTAGATGGGCCAAGATTGGAGTGATATGGTCCCTACAACCCTCTCCAGTCAACATCCTGGCTGCAGCATTCTGTACCCTCTGAAGTTTACAAACACTTGTCAAGGGCAGCCCCATGTAGAATACACTGTAGTAATCTAATCAAGGCATGCAGATCTTTTCTGCCCAGGAAGGACTGCAGGTCATTAACCAGTGGAAGGTGGTAAAAGTTACTCTTGAACACAGCTGTCACCTGCTTATCTAGTAGTAGGCCTGGGCCCATTAGCAGTAGGTTGGTAAGTATTTCTGTCAGTTGCTTTGTGTTACCATTGCAGAAAAAAGAGCTAAAAATGCACTAAATGCACACACAGTGTTATAACAATTACCGTTGTCCAAAATCAGAGATGTATTAAACTGTATGGATTCTGAATATGCCACAGACTAAACATCACATCATTATTACTCATAAAGGGAATCCAACCACTCCAACTAAACATAGAATAATTGATGTCCAAACCCCCTAAAACTGGAATTTACCTTCACACCATAATAGCTCAATAAGTTCCAAATGGAACAGTACTTTGAAAAAAATCTTAATTTTCCTAAATTTTAGGAAGTGAGGTGTCACCTGAGTCGATTTGTAAGCTGGAGGTATAATTCAGACATCTCAAAAACCAATAGTGGGTTACTTACTTTGTTTCCACCTTTCTGGGTTTTTAAAATCAATAAATTTAGATGAAAACGAAGGGATCATCCACACCTATCATGACACAGCTACCTGTGCACACAAGCTTCAGCACAGGACTTAAAGAACCCAATACCCCACCCTCCAGAACTCATGGCAACACTTTGTCAGTCACTGGGAATGAGAGACTTGAATAACTTGCATGGGGGGAAGGGGCACACACATTTGCCTGAGCATGCCAGAACACCCCATGTTCTCAGCTACAGCTCAGAAAGCTGTGGTACACAGACGTGATGGGGACAAAGAAAAGAAGGACAGGGCTCTATTCAACTCAGCACCAGTCCCTTCATAAACAAGGAGGAGGAATTCTATTCTAGATTCATAACCATATGCCTGGATTGGACTCATAATCACATGCCTATTTTAGGAGACATTTGCCTCAGAAGCTATTTAAGTTAAATGAAATTAACTGCCACCCTTCTTCGATTTTAGAAATCTGGCCTAAAACCCTGGTTGCAGTTATTCTGTCAATAGCACTTTACTTCCTTGTAATTAGGACTGCTGACTCAGGTTAAGAAGTTGCTGGAGTGGGGGGTGGGGGTGGCAGAATTTGGGAAGGGTGGAGGTCTGGGAAAGGGAGGGAGCTCAGCAGAGAGGTAACGCCATACAGCCTACTCTCTGAAACTGTGGAGATTTGCAACCCTACTTGTAACTGATCCCTAGAGTCTTGTCCTTTGAAACAAAATTCAAAGCTTCCTGAACTTTCTTGAATAAACATTCTTGCAACCAGATTCAGGGTAGTGGTGGTGGGGCTTTTTCTGCTACTGGCATTTCTAACACAGCAACAGAACAAAGTTTGAGTCCAGTGGCACCCTTAAGACCAACATGGTTTTATTCAAGGTAGGAGCTTTTGTGTGCATGCATACTTCCTCAGACACATTGAAATGAAACTTAACAGTCATACATGTAGGCAGAGGGTGAACAGCAAATTCGCATACAACATAATGAGGATGTTTTAACAGATGCAAAGACCGAACAGGAATAACAAGCTAAGTTTATATGGCCATCATTTATTTGGATTTAATTATGGGGGCAAAACACAGTGAAGTAAATAAATATGCTAAAATAGGAGACTGATGTATAAAAGTATCCTTCTCAATTGTAGAATGCTAAGAATAATTAATGAAGACCATGTCATTATGTTCCATTCGTCTCCTCTAAAGCATGGAGATAACTAACCAGAGAGCCAGTTTGGTGTAGTGGTTAAGTGTGCGGAGTCTAATCTGGGAGAACCGGGTTTGATTCCTCACTCCTCCACTTGCAGCTGCTGGGTGACCTTGGGCAAGCCATAGTTCTGTCAGAGCTGTTCTCCCAAGGACAGTTCTCTCAGAGCTCTCTCAGCCCCACCTACCTCACAGGGTGTCTGCTGTGGGGAGGGAAAGTTGTTGTGCTCTGAGACTCCGAGTGAAGGGTGGGGTATAAATCCAACTTCTTCTTCTTCTCCTTCTTCTTCTTCTTCTTCTTCTACTAACAACAGCCTTTTCTTTGAGGTGAGGTGAACGGTTGTACAGTGTTATGTCTCCTCTGTCACCAGTCAGAGAAATACATTCCAATTAACATTGCAATACATCACACTCGCTTTTCCAAATAAGAAATACACAAAGAGGATGTATAGCCCTTCTTGGGGAGAATACATATTTAAGGACTGAATGACTTTAGCGTATGTAGTGAGTTAAGAAACCAATATCCCTGTTCAGTCCTGGGTGGGGAGTTGTTCCAAGGGTTGTAATGTATGTATGAACTGTTAACTTCCATTTCAATGTATCTGAGGAAGTGTGCATGCATATGGAAACTCATACCTTAAAGATGCCACTGGACTCAAACTTTGTCCTACTGCTTCAGACCAGCACAGCTACCACCCTGGACCTAACACAGCAACAATTATCCACTAATACTAGTTTGATAGATTGCTTACAGGATCATGGCTACGAACACAATGTCCAAGATTACATTCAAATCAAAAGTTTTCCGCCTGAAGGAGGGGAAAATAACCCTAGCACTTTATTACTGTTATTAAAAGTCACAGGAGTACACGATAGGTAGCCAGGACAGGTCAGAGTACATTGGGGGAAGACAATGAATTAAAAACAGGACTAGGTTGGAACAGCAAAGCAATAAGGAGAGTGACTCAGCTATGTCCACTAATAAACCGTTCGCTGCAAAATGAGATTATCAGAAACCCTGACAGGCTATTGCTAAATGCTGAATATGTCAGCAGAATTTCCCCCCGAGCTCTGCTTTAAATTTTACAAGCTAATAAAAACCTGGTAATTACAGCAATGGATATACATACACACGCTCCCACTACTGAAATGCCCTGATGTTTTAAGACATACAGACCAAACACCCTTATTACGCAAGTCGCCTGTCATTATCAAACCTCATCTAATATTCTTAGACAAAATACCAGCAAGAAGGAGTGAGACCTCAAGCCGTCAGTGAATCACCCTTTTCTAGGCAGAAGGATATAAAACCTTCAAGAACTACTTGGCACCAATTTGGCTAACATTCCATTTTAAAATCTCTTGTGCATTTTGCTTATCTTGTTACTTAAATGGCTGCATATAATTTAATATACCCCGGGATGCACAACATTCCCACACTGGACCAGGTCCCCTAGCTATAATATAACTACATCTCCCATCTGCTGTTAGTTAAGCCACCAGGAGTCGACTGTCATTAAGCCATGTATCAATGCAGGCTTAATGTTGCTGCTTAATTTAATGCTTAAAACTGTGGCTTTGAGCTGGTTGCTGAGCCTGCGTTAACCCTGATTAGCCTTAGCCATGATTAGCATGGCTAACCATTACACGGGCAGTAGTTACACTCAGCGGGGTACGAGCTTTGGTGCACACCCGATTGCTTAACTGTGCCTATTAGCCCAGCCGAACCTGCCCCAGCTTCTAAAAGCAGGCAGTGTTAGATATGCTAAATGGAACTATTCTGATATTGGAGGAAGCCACACTTTTGTGCAAGGGCAGCAGTCTCAGAAGATCTAGCGGGAACGCACCACCCTTAACTTTACAATCATAGGTCTTTTCAGTGTAAAGAAAGTGCCCAGCAAGCACTGCAGCTGCAGCAAATCTTTAGAATTGAGAGAGGGCTGTACAGCAGCAGAACTAAGCAGCAAAAAGCCCACCCGTACATACTGCGAACTTATTACAAATGTAGAAAAGAGCAAGAGTCCAGCAGCATCTTAAAGACTAACTAACAAAACATGAGGCAGGGTATGAGCTTTCGTGAGTCACTGCTCACTTCTTCAGATACAGAGATCTGAAGAAGTGAGCGGTGACTCACGGAAGCTCATACCCTTTCAATTGTTTTCTTAGTCTTTAGGGTGCCACTGGACTCTTGCTCTTTTCTACTGCTGCAGATAGACTAACACGGCTACCCATCTTGATCTATTACAAATGTGAATCCAGAAGTTCTTCCACGGGTTAAAACTACATATACACATGCATGCATAGTGCGAGGTGGGGGGGGGAACGGAAGTTATACACAAGCACAAGTGTAAGCCTCTGTAGACGTGAGACCACATGTGTACAACCTTCCTGAAAGCACTGTTGAGATATAGTTCCCCAGGGATGTATTACAAAGATGGTTGGCAAACCTCCCAGGAAAAGCACGTAGCAGGCCCTGGATCAGGTTGCAGATAGTCCGTGGGGGAAGACTGCACAAAGGAACCGAAGAGCGGTACAGACTGCTCACTGCCCCCAAAACCCAGATCTCAAAACGCCGAGTGCTGAGAAGAGGTGGAGACTCAAGCTTGTAAAAGGAGAACCGCAGGCTAGCCTAGAACACTTATTCCTTCTTGAAGCCCTGCGAGGTCCTGGCATCAGACCCAAGGGAGGACTTTACAAGGTCCTCCGGACTGACAGGACTTTTAAAGAGAGTTAGAACTGTATCTGATGTGGTTTCGAGTGGTGCATTAGAAAAGCAGAAAGATGCTGGTAATGCATGACTACCCTTTCTATTCCTGGCAGGTGACATCACACAAGAGAATGCCATGAGGCAGTTTCTGGACTTCTAAGCAAGGAAGAGGACTGGGTCCTGTGCTCTGTTTTCTGTGCTTCTGGTTCAGTGCAGTCGTGCACTCTGTGAATGTACTTCAGTGTAGCATTTACTATGGGCCAAAACCAGAGGATGGGATTTCCACATCCCAAGCATTTTTCCCTTTAGATACGGATAGCCAACACACAAGACATGGATCTGGACTGGTTCTCCAGTGTTTGGGGGGGGGGGTGAAAAGAAAGACATGCACTCACATTGTGGGTAGAGGTAAGCCGCAGGAGAGGGGAGGAGGGTTTAGCTTGCTTGAGGGGAGGGTGGGGTATGAGTCTGATAATAAATAAATAAATAAATCCTTATAGCCCTTTTGCTCTTTAAACCAGATGCTTTGCCCCATCCTGTGCTTCCCTCTTATGGGAGGCAGATGTTAAAACAAACACACCTGCTACTGTCACATCTAGTCTGACCAAGTGGACAATGGTGAATGGATTTGACAAAGGAGTATGGATGCCGGGGAAGAGGACAACAGCAGAAATGTACAGCAAAGGCTTTATGATTTTGGAAGGAGTAGAAATTCAACCCTTCCCCTTCTCCCACTGAAGAAAAACATTTACAATAGCTGCAAAAAGGAAGAATTGAGTGAAAAAAAGAATTCCAAGGATCTCCCTCTCTTATTTAGGAATGTATCTTGAAATTGGCAAGGCAACATTGCTAAACATTCACTCCGTATGTTTAACAGAGATTGTCACATTTAAATACAATTACAAAATTAAAACAGAGAAGCCACGGTGGGCCAATGCATGGAGAAAGCCTCACATACAGGAGCTCTGAATTCTATAGTTACACCAGACATGGACTCTCTTTGCCTTTCTATACAATGGGACTGATAAAGCTCTGAACCTTCTAGCATGAAGGGAAAGGGAAAGACAGGGCTACTTGAATGAGTAATCTTCCATTTACTTCTCAGGATTTTCTTTAAAAACAAACAACTAGCACCAAAAACTATTCACACACTACAACAGTTGTACCCAGTTAAACATGCTTCAGTCATAATGGCAACTTCACAGGGATGCTGGGGAATGCTCACATCTTGTCTGAATGACAGCTCCTAAAATCCCGGATACTGCCTGATCCTGCACCTGTGAAGCCTGAACCAGGTTTTCCAGTCACCATATTCACCACTTGAGATTCAGGCACAATCTCTCCTACTATAAACGCCTCCCCCAAAATGTATTCAGTACAGACTGGCATGATGTGAGGAGAGGGAGGTATTGACATCTAAAGAGGGATGAAAGGCTCAATCCTAAGAATACTTTCCTGGGAGTAAGCCCAACTCAAAAGACTGAAGTAGGATTCTGAGTAGACCTGCTTTGGATTGCTCTCTTAAACACTTGGTGCAAAAAGGGGCAAGAGTCAAAGTGTGAATCTCAACTATGAGAGTGTGAACCTCGACTCCCACCTCCCCTTCCTGAAAATCTGATCTAGCATTACCCTTTATTTTTAGGTAACTCTCTTTGTCTGCTATTTCAGTTGTTCACCGATTTGGTATGCCCTAGAAAGACAAGCACACTGGAATTAAAATAAAAGCAACCAAAAAAGAAACCCGCCTCTGCCCACATTAGCCAGAAATGTGCATCAGTCACTCATACCAGCCCTCAGGTTGCATCCATCAGCTCTTATTAATTCCCTTGTCAGTTACTGACAGTTGTCCAAGACTGTTTGGCTTGGAGCTACGATGATTTACAACTGGCCTCACAAAAATGGAAACGTTCCAGCCTCTGACATCCTCCAAATGCCGGCACTCTTACACACACACACACACACACACAGAGCACCTGTGTGTTATATTAATCAATCAGTCTGTAAGAGAATCCCTCTGCACCACCGGGATAGGATCAAAGATAGACTTTCTTTAAATAGATACCCTGACTGTATTCAACAATGGTTACAGACTCCTATTCTTTCCCAAATAACAGTCCGTATGGGTCTTGCAGGACAGGAAACACCAACAGAATATGAAAGGGCAACAGGTCAAGCGTAACGAAATTAGTTTAAAATGTGTCCCTTAGTTTAGATAAGCTTGAAGACAGAGATCATTAAAGGTGATACGTTTCATTCATGAAACAATTTGTTTCCCTTTTATTAATAAAGTTAACATCATCAATTTACCTGACCTTTGAGCAAAGCAAATGTTGCATGACAACCTAATTCCTGAACAGTGTTTAGAGTAGCATCAACAGTAAAAGTTTCTCATGCACAGCCTTAAACCAGGTAGGCCTATAAAGTGGGTCAAACAGCACCTTGCTACTTGAGTATGCTCTAATAAATAGCCCGGATGCCTGCAATCAAGCCCTTGCTTCAGTATAGGAATTATTTTATTGCTGCAGATAATATTGTGGTGGGACTCGATTTTCCAGGTGGCTAGTAGAAAATAATAGTCACTTACACAAAGACAGCTCAGTCCAAGTAACTAGAGAGGAGAGTGGAAAACCATCAAAAGTACCATCTTAATAAGGGTGACAATTACTTCCTGAACCTGAATATGGCAACTAGTCTCAGGTCAAGAGATCATGCTGTTCATACACTGATCACAACTGTAACATGATGGGCTGTCTAGTCTGAAACTCTCAATGCAGACTGAGTTTGCAGTAGTATTTCCAATTTAATCATCCTAGCTCAGTAGGGGAAAGTTTACTTCAGCGGGAGTTATCAACAAGGTGACTGGCTGTGGGAATCAGATACTGAGCCTCAACTGCCTAGGAAGTGTTCCTAAAGACAACTTTTTAAAGACTTTCCAAAAACTAAATCCTCCTTCAGATGTGACTATCTTTGACAATTAATAGGAGGGGCGGGGGAAGAAATCCCAAATCTTAAAAGTGGGGGAAACCCAGCTCTGGGCAACATCATTCAAGCAGCATATTTCAAACTGGAAAAGGGTGAAGGAATTTTAGAAGGCAAAGTCATACAGAAAAGGCCACATTCAGACATCATAATGAACCAAGGTTTATAAACCCTGATTAGTTGTGTCAGCTGAACACAGATGGTCAAACAAAATAGGGTGGGTTGGTTGGTGTCAAATGCGGATGTCCACAGAAAGGCTGCAGCTGGTCAGTAAACAACAGTTTGTACTAACTCAGACACGCTGTATTATATGAATTTACAAACCACATATTGTGGTCACCAGCCACAGACAAAGCAGTACTTGGAAGATGTCCTCCATACTGCGAGTCAGAGAAGTCGACAAACTAGAATTCATGTGCAAACCAGAACTTATTACTTACATCCTGCAAACTAATCAAAATTTGATGCACAATCATGGCTTACTGTGATTCCTAAATAAAGAATGAAGGAAATGGTTATGCTTAGCCTAAAAGATTAAGAGGAGGGAGGTTAGTTTTCAATTTTTTCAATAAATGTTAGTCATAAAGCAGAGAAAAGGCAGCTTTCCTTGTTTACTGAGGACAGGAGAGAGTGCCATGATTCTAAAAAACATTTAAAGCATATGTAGAAGTTTATACAAGAAAGCCGAACAAAACACCATCTAGTTCCACCCATGTGCAGTGGCACCTGGAAATGCCACTTGTTCTGACAGCAAAATGCACTTAAATCTATTAAATCTGCTACTCTGGACTTCCCCAGTAAACTCTGTTACGAGTACATTGGTATCCCACTAGATTAAACAACCGAGATCTAACATTATTTACCAAATTGTGCCTCACAGCTAATAATCTAATCTAAGCTATATGCCAGCTCTACTGGACACTTCCCAAACATCATGTTTTAGATTCAGTGGGCGGCCTGGTGTCAGGTAGCCCTGCCATTATGGAAGGGTGGGAGGTGGGCTATGATGGATGACAGGGAGGGAGGTGGGCTATTGGCGCCATAGTGGCGTACCAGACGGGAGGTTGGAATCCGGGGAGTTGTTGATTTACACCTCGGGTGTGAGAATGGAATGTGGCTTTTATTTTATTATCTCTTTGCAGCCCAGACGTTCTGACCTTGGCAAGTCGGGCTGTGAGCTTCTCTATCGCTGGCATAGATGTAGCAGCTGTGGTTAATGCGGGCGGTGGGAAACTCAATAGCTTAGTAACTTTCGATTTCCCAGTCGCATGGTATTCATTGTATGGAAGAAGGGGGTCCCCATTCACCCCCTTTCCCTGTATAACCGCTTGCTTTCTGTAACCAAGTCATTCTGAACAAGAGACCTGTTTCAGTGATCTATCTATTGCAGCTTAATAAACGCTAACCTTGCTTGCATCAAAAAGGTCTGGTGTTTGCTGACTAAGTTAGGACTTCTGACAGTTTGTTCAGAATCATCATTTACTTTCGGGACTGGTCCTAAACCCACCACTCCAAAATGAGTGATGGAGAAGAAGACACTCTCCCGATTGAAGAAGAAGAAAAGGACAAGAAGCCTCCAAGGAAAGGCGTACCCAAAGAAACCCCTGACACATACGTGCCGGGACAATGGGGTTTGGAGTACGACTTTGGAGGGCCCTACGGCGATCCGTATGGGGCAGCTTATGGAGGGGTGACCCACCGAGCGGGACGCAGACGGGACTGGGTGAAACCCTGACCGAGACCCACGAGGCGTGGTTCGGGACCCCAAGAGCATCCATGGGGATGAGCCACCCCGAGAGGTCGGTCCGCAAGTTGGATACCGCCGAACCCATGGAAGACACCGGCAAGGACTCCGAGCCCCGAGAGAGTGTCGTGGTGAGGCGGAGATGGAGCGGGGAGCCAAGCCAAGACCGCCTGATGCGTTTCCTGGATGAATCCCTCGCTCGCATCCCACAGATGATTGCAGGAGGGCATTCGGGAGGAGCGTGAACGACAGAGACGGGAAGAGCCGCCGGCACAAGTCCCTCCAGATCAACGCCCAGCACCGGACCAGGGGCGGGGAACGTGCCAGCCGGACCACCGGATCAACCAGCGGGGCCAGCGCCACGGGGCCCGCCGGGGCAACAACCCCCTCGTCCTTGGGGGTTCCTGCCTCCTAAGCCTACGGAGCTACTGGATGCGGACTTTGACGGAGACCCCGAAAAGTTCCCGTTCTTCCTGGTGCGAGCCGAGAAGTTCATCGAGACTTGGGGCCACCTGTTCCAGAGGGAAGAGCGGATGGTCGACGTCATAGCGGCTCACCTGAGGGAGCAGCAGCTGACTGGTACGTGGGGCTCCACCAAGCCGATGGGCGCGAACTGAGAGAGATCGACTCTTTCATGTGGGCTATGAAAGAACAATTTGAAGACGTGCACTCAACTAAAGCAGCAAAAGCAACGATCCGGAGCCTCAAGCAGGGCGCGAGGTCGGTGAGAGATTACACCGCGGAGTTCCGCAGATGTGCCGCAAAGCTGCGAGGGAGAAGGAAATCTCCTGGAGTTTTACAAATGGGGGCTGAACCCGGAGGTTCGCCGTGAGGTCACCCTGAACCAAGATCCGAACACCCTCACTGGATGGATCCAGGCCGCAATCACGATGGAAAACCGGCTGAAGACCATCAAACTAGACGATGCCGCAGCGCTGGCAACCCGAGGGAACGCACCGACTGCGAGAGGAAAGGCTCCCGCCCAGAACCCAAAGCAGAAGGACGGGACAAGAGAACTCCGGATGAAGCAAGGTCTGTGCCTCAAATGCGGAGAAGGGGGCCATTTCGCCGTGAACTGCCCGACCGCGTCTGCATCGACTGGGGCGCAAAAGGGATCAAAGAAGAAGTTCGACACATCCACGCCAAAACAGGTGGCGAGGCCGAAGGGCGAAAGCTTTGCAAGCTAAACCACTCAGCGAGCCATCCGACTCCTCCGATGGCGAGGTCGTGCCACAGGGAAACGAGGCGGACCTGCTGTGAACAGCGCTGAACAGCAGGTCCCACAATCCCAGGCGCAACTCCCGGTGAGCAAAACCCCCTCTCTTTTTTTTCTTACAGTGACTTTAATGGACCCGGGTCTATTGACCCATGTGAGAGTACGGGCTCTCATTGACTCAGGGTGTGGGAGAGACCTGATCAACCCTACCCTACTGACGGGACTCGGGGCGAAAGTCCTTAAACTAAAAGACCCCTTGATTTTTACCCAAATGGACGGGTCCACAATGAAGGAACCTTGCAAATACGAGACTGTGCCATTGCGGGTGGGACTGGGGCAGCACTGGGAAGAGAGATCTTTTGTAGTTACCCCCGTCCGCCCGGTTTCCCCTGGTTCTAGGAAGTCCGTGGTTCTTTGATCACGATCCCCACGTACTTTGGGGGGAGGGGAAGGTGAACTTCATCTCCGAGAAATGCCGCTCCCACGTCTGGAAGACAGAGTGGGGACCCATAAGCGGGGGCCAACTCTTGGTAACGGCTGGGGTGGCCGACGCAGAGCTTGAAAGCATTCCCCCGAATATCGTGATCTAGCCCCTGTGTTTGGGGAGGAAGAAGCCGACGAACTGCCCCCCACAGGAACTCTGATTGTGCAATTGAAATTTTGCCCAACCAAAAGTTACCTAAAGGGAAACTTTATTCTATGAGCCCCTCGGAAAAGGTGGAACTGAGGAAATTCATTGACAAAAACCTCAGCAGGGGTTTCCATACGACCAGCGTCCTCCCCCTTTGCAGCCCCCGTACTCTTTAGGAAAAAGAAAGACGGGGGATTACGACTTTTGCACGGATTATCGGGGACTGAATGCAGTTTCTAATACAAACGCTTACCCCATGCCTCTTATTAAAGACTTGTTAGCGGCAGTCGCTGGAGGGAAAATTTTCTCAAAACTTGACCTCCGAGATGCCTACTTCCGAGTCCGGATTCGGGAGGGGGACGAGTTTAAAACGGCTTTCAACACACCCCTCGGGCAGTTTGAATACCTGGTCATGCCGTTCGGGCTACAAGGGGCCCCAGGGGTATTCATGAACTTAATTAACGAAGTGTTGCATAAGTACCTGTTCAAAGGGGTCCTTGTTTACCTTGATGACATTCTTTTGTATTCCCCCGACCTAAAGTCTCATGTGAAACTGGTGCGGGAAGTACTACAAACGTTGCACAAGCATAAACTGTTTGCCAAACTGTCAAAGTGTGAATTTCACAAAACAGAAATCCCTTTTCTGGGCTACCGCATAATCTCAACGGGGGATTGAGATGGACCCTGATAAGATTAAAGATGTAGTAGGGTGGGAACCTCCCAAAACGCGGAGGCAACTCCAGGGTTTTCTCGGATTCGCGAACTTTTATAGGTCATTCCTATCGAACTTTGCCCAGGTGGCTCTTCCCTTAACAGACTTATTAAAAACCAAGGGAAGCCACCCGAATGCACTCGACCCGGCGCCAAACTTGTGTGGTCACCAGAGTGCCAACGGGCTTTTGACGAATTGAAGACCCTTTTTACTTCAGAACCGGTTTTGGCCCACCCGAATGAACTTAAAAAATTCATTGTCCAGGTTGACGCCTCGGACGTTGCTATGGGGGGCGATCCTCCAGGAGGGGAGGACGGCAAGTTGCACCCCTTAGCCTATGTGTCTAGAAAGTTCAACGATACTGAACGAAATTGGTCCATTTGGGAGAAAGAAGCGGGGTCGATCCGCTTGGCGTTAGCTACCTGGCGCCATTGGTTGGAGGGTGCGCGAGTCCCATTTGAGGTCTGGACTGATCACAAAAACCTCGAGCTGCTCCGCTCCCCCGTTCCTTGAACGCCAAACAGCTCCGCTGGGCTGATTTCTTCTCCAAGTTCAATTTCACACTGCACCACTTTCCTGGGACATCAAATTCGCTGGCCGATGCTCTATCACGCCTCCCTCAACACGACAGCAAAAGGGAGGAGATTCGTCGATTCCGTATTCACTCCTTCCCAGTTGGGAGGAGCGGTAACCACTCGGAGGCAGGCCAAACGTTCCCCCCAGCCACCGGACCCTCCCCCGAATGACTGGGCCGTAAAATTTTCCACTGAACTGTCTGATGTGGATAGGGAGGAGGTGGAGGGGAAGAAGGAATGTCCCGTGATGCGCATGGCTGCTGGACTAAAAATGGCAAACTTTTTGTTCCCCGATCTCTAAGGGGGGAGGTAATGGGGTGGGCACACGGATCTAAGCTGGCTGGACACACAGGGTTTGTAAAATCCCTCCAGCTATTGCAGCGGCAATTTTGGTGGCCGGGCCTACGTAAAGATGTTTCACTCTTCACATCTGCCTGTCAAACCTGCTTAATGAGTAAACCTCGGCCCGGTAAACCCCCAGGTGCCCTACAACCCCTCCCTACGCCGGCTCGGCCATGGGAAGTGATCTCTATGGACTTTATTACGGATTTACCCCCTAGTGGGGGAAAACTGTCATTTGGGTGGTAGTGGACCTGTTTACTAAACAGGCACATTTCGTTCCTTTTGCCGCCATCCCCTCTGCTAAGAAATTGGCCTCTGCGTTCTTGCAACACGTCGTGAGACTCCATACCTTGCCTGCTAAGGTGATCTCCGACAGAGGAGTTCAGTTCGTTTCAAAGTTCTGGAGCGAACTTATGTCACTGCTTGGGGTAGAACGGGGGGTGAGCAGTGCCTACCATCCTGAATCGGATGGGCAGACTGAACGTGTGAATCAAACGCTGGAACAATATTTGCGATGTTTTTCTAATTTTCAACAGGACAATTGGCATTCTCTTTTGCCTTTGGCTGAGTTCTGTTACAATAATACTCAGCACTCATCAACGGGGATGTCTCCTTTTAAAGCGGTGCATGGGTATGACGCCCCGCCTCTACCGTTTTTGTCTTCTCCCGACCTCCCGGCGGGAGATGCTGGTGACTGGTGCAAACAGTTGCAGGAGGCGTGGGGCTCATTGGCCGAGACTTTGGAAGAAGCTAAGGCGGCGTATAAACTCCAGGCTGATAAGAAACGTAGTCTTGCCTGGATTCCCAAATGTGGAGAGTTTGCTTACTTGTCCACCCAACATTTGCGTCGCATTCAGCCGAGCCGCAAACTCGGATGGAAATTTATTAGTCCTTTTGAGATTGTGAGAGTGATTAACAACGTAACTGTTGAACTTGCGTTGCCTAAGTCTCTAAAGTCTGTTCATCCTGTTTTTCATGTACGGCTTCTTCGCCCAGCGCCTGAAGGGAACAAATGGAGACCGCAACGGCCTGTCCCGCCCTCCGCTGCTGGTGGGGGGGGAACCTCACTACGAAAGTCTCGCAAATTTTGGACTCTAAACTCTCTCGCAATCGCTTGTTTTACCTTGTTGAATGGATTGACTTTGGGCCGGAGCAGAGGGAGTGGGTACGGGCGGAAAATGTTCTGGCCCCCGGCTAGTTAAAGCCTTTCACAAATTGTACCCCCATAAACCAAAGGGGTAGGGTTTTTTTCGAGGGGGCTGCATGTCAGGTAGCCCTGCCATTATGGAAGGGTGGGAGGTGGGCTATGATGGATGACAGGGAGGGAGGTGGGCTATTGGCGCCATAGTGGCGTACCAGACGGGAGGTTGGAATCCGGGGAGTTGTTGATTTACACCTCGGGTGTGAGAATGGAATGTGGCTTTTATTTTATTATCTCTTTGCAGCCCAGACGTTCTGACCTTGGCAAGTCGGGCTGTGAGCTTCTCTATCGCTGGCATAGATGTAGCAGCTGTGGTTAATGGGGGCGGTGGGAAACTCAATAGCTTAGTAACTTTCGATTTCCCAGTCGCATGGTATTCATTGTATGGAAGAAGGGGGTCCCCATTCACCCCCTTTCCCTGTATAACCGCTTGCTTTCTGTAACCAAGTCATTCTGAACAAGAGACCTGTTTCAGTGATCTATCTATTGCAGCTTAATAAACGCTAACCTTGCTTGCATCAAAAAGGTCTGGTGTTTGCTGACTAAGTTAGGACTTCTGACAC
>JAPDNY010001304.1:0-17000 GCA_029375565.1 Gekko gecko | reverse complement strand
TTTGAATGCTATAAGAACATAAGAGAAGCCAATGTTGAATCAGGCCAATGGCCCATCTAATCCAACACTCTGTCACGCAGCGGCCAAAATATACCACGTGCCATCAGGAGGTCCAGCAGTGGGGCCAGGACACCAGGAGCCCCCTCCCACTGTTGCCCCTCCGGCACCAAGAATAGAGTGCATCACCTGCCCCAGACTGAGAGTTCCCATCTGTACCCTGTGGCTAATAGCCACTGATGGACTTCTGCACCATATGTTTATCGAATTCCCTCTTGAAACTGTCCATGCTTGTAGCTGCCACCACCTCCTGTGGCAGTGAATTCCATAAGTTAATCACTCTTTGGGTGAAGAAGTATTTCCTTTTATCTGTTCTAACCCGACTGCTCAGCAATTTCATGGAGTGCCCACGAGTTCTTGTATTGTGAGAAAGAGAGAAAAGTATTTCTTTCTCAACCTGCTCAATCCCATTCATAATCTTATAAACCTCGATCATGTCACCCCTCAGCCGTCGTTTCTCCAAGCTAAAGAGCCCCAAGCGTTTTAACCTTTCTTCATAGGGAAGATGTTCCAACCCTTTTATCATTCTAGTTGCCCTTCTCTGCACTTTTTCCAATGCTATAATATCCTTTTTGAGATGTGGCGACCAGCACTGTACACAGTATTCCAAATGAGGTCGCACCAATGATTTATACAGGGGCATGATGATACTGGCTGATTTGTTTTCAATTCCCTTCCTAATAATCCCCAGCATAGTGTTGGCCTTCTTTATTGCAGCTACACACTGTCTAGACATTTTCATCGAGTTATCCACTGCGACTCCAAGATCTCTCTCTTGGTCCGTCTCTGCCAGTTCAGACCCCATCAACGTGTATTTATATTGAGGATTTTTGGCTCCAATGTGCATCACTTTGTACTTGGCCACATTGAACCCCATTTGCCACGTTGATGCCCACTCACCCATCCTCGACAGACCCCTTTGGAATGCCTCACAATCCTCCCTGGTTTTCACCACCCTGAACAACTTCGTGTCATCTGCAAATTTAGCCACTTCACCGCTTACTCCCAATTCCAAATCATTAATAAACAAGTTAAAAAGCCTTGGACTGAGTACTGATCCCTGTGGTACCCCACTGCTTACCACCCTCCACTGAGAAAGTTTCCCATTTATACTCACTCTCTGTTTCCTATTGATAAGCCAGTTTTTGATCCACAAGAGGACTTGTCCTTTTATCCCATGACTATTGAGCTTGCTTAGGAGCCTTTGATGAGGAACTATATCAAAAGCTTTCCGGAAGTCAAGGTAAATAATATCTATTGGGTCCCCCTTGTCCACATGTTTGTTCACTCCCTCAAAAAACACTAACAGGTTAGTGAGACAAGATCTTCCCTTACAGAACCCATGCTGAATCTGCCTCAACAGTTTTTGTTCATCAATGTGCCTACTAATTCTCTCCTTAAGAACAGTTTCCACCAACTTACCCGGTATTGATGTCAGACTGACTGCCCTGTAATTTCCAGGATCTCCCCGGGAGCCCTTTTTAAAGATGGGAGTGACATTAGCTACCTTCCAGTCCTCAGGAATGGAGGCAGATTTTAAAGAAAGATTACATATTTTTGTCAGGAGATCCACAAGTTCACATTTGAATTCTTTCAGAACTCTCGGATTAATACCATCCAGGCCTGGTGACTGATTAGTTTTTAAATTGTCCATCAGTCGGAGGACTTCCTCTCTTGTCACCGCAATCTGATTCAGGTCTTTCAAACCCCCTCCCGAAATCGGTGCTTCTGGAGTGGGCAAGCACTTCTCCTCTTCCACAGTGAAGACAGAGGCAAAAAATGCATTTCTGGAAATGCTATGGGTTGAAATAGTGGGTCCAAAAGGAGGCTTAACAGTGGGAGTTTGTTATCGCCCACCAGATCAAAAGATAGAGGAGGATTATAAAATGATGAATGAATTAAAGATAGCGGCTAGACGAAATAACTGTGTTGTAATAGGCGACTTTAACTACCCACACATTGATTGGGTCAATATGAGTTCTAGTCGGGAAAAAGAGATTGCGTTCTTAGACACTCTCAATGACTGTGCTGTGGAACAGATGGTCACAGATCCTACCAGGGGAGAGGCGATCCTGGATTTGGTCCTAAGTAACACCCAAGACCTAGTGAGAGATGTAAAAGTGATTGCACCACTTGGGAACAGTGACCACAATGTCATTGAGTTTAACATTTGTACAGATAGGGAGTTGCCCAAAAAGACTGACGCAACCACTTTTAACTTTAAAAGGGGTAACTTCTCTGGTATGAGGGGACATGTGAGGAAGAATTTGAAAGGAAGAGTGGAGAAGGTCAAAACCATTGGGGAAGCTTGGAGACTATTTAAAAAGACAATCCTAGAAGCTCAGAAAAAATATATACCGCAGGTTAGGAAAGGTACAAATAGGTATAGAAAAAAGCCTGCATGGTTAACAAATAAAGTAATGGAAGCTGTAAAAGGTAAGAAGGATTCCTTTAAGCGGTGGAAAGCTAGTCTTAGTGAGGTTGATAAAGGGAACACAGACTATGGCAAATAAATTGCAAGTCTGTGATCAGGCAAGCAAAAAGGGAATATGAGGAGCATATCGCAAAAAACATAAAGGCCAACAATAAAACTTTCTTCAACTACATTAGAAGGAGGAAGCCAGCCAGGGAGGCAGTGGGGCCCTTGGATGACCAAGGGGTAAAAGGAGTAGTGAAGGATGATAGGGAAGTGGCTGAGAAGCTGAATGCATTTTTTGCCTCTGTCTTCACTGTGGAAGAGGAGAAGTGTTTGCCCACTCCAGAAGCACCGATTTCGGGAGGGGGTTTGAAAGACCTGAATCAGATTGCGGTGACAAGAGAGGAAGTCCTCCGACTGATGGACAATTTAAAAACTAATAAATCACCAGGCTCGGATGGCATTCATCCGAGAGTTCTGAAAGAACTCAAATGTGAACTTGTGGATCTCCTGACAAAAATATGTAATCTTTCTTTAAAATCTGCCTCCATTCCTGAGGACTGGAAGGTAGCTAATGTCACTCCCATCTTTAAAAAGGGCTCCAGGAGAGATCCAGGAAATTACAGGCCAGTCAGTCTGACATCGATACCGGGTAAGTTGGTGGAAACTGTTATTAAGGAACGAATTAGTAGGCACATTGATGATCTGTTGAGGATGGGTGAGTGGGCGTCAACGTGGCAAATGGGGTTCAATGTGGCCAAGTATTCTTGGTGCTGGAGGGGGCAGCAGTGGGAGGGCTTCTGGTGCCCTGGCCCCACTGCTGGACCTCCTGATGGCACCTGGTATATTTTGGCCGCTGTGTGACAGAGTGTTGGACTGGATGGGCCATTGGCCTGATTCAACATTGGCTTCTCTTATGTTCTTATGTTCTTATGCATCCAGCTTCTCAGCCATTTCCCTATCATCCTTCACTACTCCTTTTACCCCTTGGTCATCCAAGGGCCCCACTGCCTCCCTGGCTGGCTTCCGACTTCTAATGTATTTGAAGAAAGTTTTATTGTTGGCCTTTATGTTTTTTGCGATATGCTCCTCATATTCCCTTTTGCTTGCCCGATCACAGTTATTTCATCTAGCCGCTCTCTTTAATTCATTCCTCATTTTATAATCCTCCTCTATCTTTTGATCTGGTGGGCGATAACAAACTCCCACTGTTAAGCCTCCTTTTGGACCCACTATTTCAACCCATAGCATTTCCAGAAGCGAATCCAATTCTCTTACCCTCTCAATCTTACTGGACGGTATACCCTCTCTGACATACAGAGCCACCCCACCTCCAACCCTTTCCCCCTATCCTTCCGATATAATTTATAACCAGGAATCACCGTATCCCACTGATTTTCCTCATCCCACCAAGTTTCTGAAATACCCACAATGTCTATTCCCCCCCAACACCAAGCATTCCAATTCCCCGATTTTACCTCGGAGACTTCTAGCATTTGTGTATAAACACTTATAGTTTCCCATGCATGTTAAGCCCACAGCCTTCCTCTTGCTGCCTCGAGACCTTGCCAGGCAGTTCCTATCATTAGCCACAGTCTCAGTGGACAATTGTAATCCATTTCCTTGTACAAAAATAATAGCTACCCCTTCATCTCTTTGAGATGAGCCATCCCGAACCAGAGACTTTTCATCTCCTGTTGGCTTTCCCCCAATATTCAGTTTAAAAACTGCTCTGCCACCTTTTTGATTTTGAGCGCCAGCAGCCTGGTTCCTTCTCGGGACAAGTGGAGACCGTCCCTTTTGTACAGCTCCCTCTTGTTCCAAAAAGCATCCCGGTGCCTAACAAACTTGAACCCTTCCCCCTACACCACCGTCTCATCCACGCATTGAGACTCCTGATCTGTGCCTGTCTCTCTGGCCCTGCCCGTGGAACAGGTAGCACTTCCGAGAATGCCGTAAATTAACTCTTTGTTATGTGTAGAACTTTATTTTTCTCCTGAACTGAACTCTTTACCCGTCACATTTATGGGGTGCCCCAACTGCATGCAGGCACAAAGGGTCCTTACCACAGGAGAGGGGATCTTGGGCACGCTCCACGGCCTGCGCCCCCTGCCCTTGCTCCAAGGAAGTTCCTTCTGCCTCAGGGATTGCAGCTTCCATCTTCAGGGATGGTCCCCACATCTGAAACAGCAGCAAGGGAGAGATACAGCCCCGTAGCTATGGAATTCTTTGGGAGGGGGCCTTGGTGGGGCCCACCAGCTAATTAAATGAAAGTACAGTGCAGGTGGTAAGTTGGAGCACTTTGGGGGCAGCCCAGGAGGGAGGGGGCCCAGAGGAAACACGAGGGGGCCGGGCCCCGTGGGCCCCATGTTAGTTACAGGCCAGGAGAGATAAGAGATGGAATGGAAAACAGACCAAGGAATGGATCCTGCCCCCCTCCCAGACTCTGCACCCTTCCATCAGCAGACCTGCTGAGTTATCCGGGAGAGATCAGAAATTCTCTCGTAGAAGAGGCTGCTGAAGGAGGCCATGACATCTCCCACTTCTGCCTGACTCAGGAGGAAACCTTCGGCCAGGGCCACCGCCTGGGAACTGGTCTCCGGCCCTCATCCCTTTCGTGCCCTTAAGGCCTTCCTCAGTGGTCAATATTACTATTGTAAAGCACACATGCAAAAATAAATACATGAAAATGGGTGTGTCTCTCTTCCATCCAAGGAAGACCCACTCACACATCCAGACACACGGGATATTTGTTCCCAGAACAATTTGGAGAGCATGTGCAGTTACTATGAGAGAATATCCAGGGCCTTACTGTGTGGATTTTTAACAACTGCACACTACATGAGAAAGCAACACCTGCCTCTAAAGTAAATCTTTTTTCATGTATTGATTTCTGGATGTGTGTTGTTTTAGAATAGTAATACTGAAGGAAGGCCTTATGGGGCCGACGCCTGTATGGTCTCCTGGTCAACTGTATATGTAAAAACTATCAGCTCTGTGAGTAAAAAGTTTTGAGAGTCTGATATTTGGATCATTTCTTTTAACTTACTGTATCTTTTCCTATTCTGTAAGGTAAAGGTAAAGGTTCCCTTGCTCGAAAGCCAGTCGAATCCGACTCTAGGGTTGCGGTGCTCATCTCCGTTTCAAAGCCGAAGAGCCAGCGCTGTCCGAAGACGTTTCCGTGGTCATGTGGCCGGCATGACTAAACACCAAGGCGCCTGGAACGCTGTTCCCTTCCCACCTAAGTGGTAGCTATTTATCTACTTGCAATTTCTTGCTTTCGAACTGCTAGGTTGGCAGGAGCTGGACCTAGAGACGGGAGCTCACTCCGTCTTGCGGCACCCGGGTCTTGAACTGCTGAACGACTGACCTTCCACAGCCTGCAGTTCAGCATCTTAACCACTTGAGCCACCAGCTCCTCCTATTCTGTACACCAGAATAAATATTTGTGTTTTTATAACAACTCGTTTTGTTAGCTTGACCCTCATGTATCAGAGCTGTACCTTGGGTCGAGTCCCCCCCCCCCGCATTTTTTTCTCTGTCTCCGGCCCTGCACTGGGTCAGGGCAGAAGCCCCTGTGCCCCACCACCTTGGGAGGGAGGGAGGGAGGGGGTCACATGGAGGTTTTATGCCCCAATTTTCTGTGCCTGAAGGTGACTCAAAGCGGCTCACAATCCCCTGCCTTTACCCTGGGCACAACAGGCACCTTGTGAAGGAGGCGGGGCTGAGGGAGCTCTGGGAGAACTGGGACCGGACCCAGGTCACCCAGCAGCTGCTTTACCCGGAGGAGGAGGAGGAGGAGTGGGGAATCCAACCCGGAGCCTTTCTCTCCTGCTCCGATCCAGCAGATTCCACTTGGGCTCCTACCTCTGCCCCCCATTCCCACCTTCTGGCTGGAAGAGCTGGGGGGGGGGGTCTGGACTCTCAGAAACTGAGCCCCCCCCCCCAGAACTGGCCGGTCCCTCTTCGACAAAGAACTGATGGGCAGCAGCAGCAGCAGTCTGGACATCAGACATCGCAACATGCAAAGACCAGCGGGGGGGGGGTCGCAGTTCCACCCTCCCGGACATCCCGTCGCAGCTGCTGCTGACTTGGGCGGGGGGTCGCGGTTCTCTTAGGAGGGACTTCCAGGAGAGGGAGGTCAGCCCGCCTCCCTCCCGCCCGCCCTCCCGGGTCTCCCGCCCAGGCCCCGCCAGGCGCCCCAAATGCACAACCCCCCCCGCCCCAAATGCACAGAAGCGCCAGCAAGAGGAGGGAGGGAGGGAGGGGGAGCCGAAATAGTCGTCCCCCCGTCCAAAAAAAAAAAAAAGACGCAAAACCAGCAACCCAGTTGGGGCTTCCTTCCCCGCCGCGTGCATGCCCCTTACGTCCAAGGAGAGCTTCCCCGGACGGGGGGGGGGTCCGGCTGCGCCGCTTCTCCCGCCTGCTGCTGCTGCTGCTTCTCCGGAGCAGACCCCCCACCCCGGACACGCAGGCGCACAAATGCAGGAAGAGCCAAAGAACCCCCCCCCCCCCCGTCCTTGCTCGGCCTCTCCAGCAAAAGGCCCCGCGGGCTTAACCCCTGCGGTGCTGCAGGCGAATGCAAACGGCCTCCTCCGAGGTTTGCCCTTAAGCAGGCCGTTGCAGTCCTGCAAAGCAGAAATGCAGGGGACGCCCCGGAGCAATACTTTAGAAATGGCAATGCAGAACCTCTCGCGCTTGTATTCACTCCTGCGCGTCCAGAAGGACTCCGGAAAGGTGGGGCACGGGGTTGCCAGCCTCCAGGTGGGGGCCGGAGATCTCCCGCTTTTACGATGGATCTCTCCAGCTGAGAGAGATCAACTCCCCGGGAGAAAAGGGCCGCTTTGGAGGGGGAACCCTATATGGCCTTGTGCCATGCTGAATCCCCTCCCCAAACCCCAACCTCTTCTGGATCCACCCCCAAAGTCTCCAGGTATTTCCCAGCCCAGACCTGGCAACCCCAGTGGAACCCCACAGACTGTCCGGATCTTGACCCACGCGGGAGCCTCCCTTTCGACACTGCTCCTGCGCCTGGGAACTCCGCTGCCCTCCTCCTCCCCTGGCTTTGCCAGACTGACTCTCCAAAATAAGCACCTCGCCATACCTGAGCCAGAGAGTGTCCGTGGCTGATAGATTTCCTTGTGTACAGAACAATCCTGGTACTAGACAAACCAATCTCTGCAGCCTTGCAGCATAAAGCAACAAAGCTAACTTTTCTAATACTTTGGTGCCTGGTGTTAGACGACAGGAGTCCCAGGGAAGAGGCCTCAGCGTTTTCTACGGAGCTGTTCACTGCAGTGTGACCTTAGCATAATCCAGGCCTGAGTCCAGCAAAATCACGAAGTTAAGGTGGCTTCCCTCGGGTCTCTAGCCCAGTTATAGGTCTCAAACCATCCAGCATCAGGTGATGTTCCAAATCCAATCAGGGTGCACATGCTCTAGAACAGGGGTGTCGAACTCATGTGTTATGCCACCATCAATGAGACCTCGTTGTCCCGTTGGGCCGGGCCAGGTGTGCCATAAAATGTAATGCCAGGTAGTGGAGATATAAACTTTATAAAGGACACAAACACAAAGATTTTTTTCCCCTTAATAATAAAACATGCTTAAAACGTTAGCACCCTTGCAATACTTTCTTTATTTAACAGTATCTGATAACTGACACCTCTTGCTCTGAATGATTGCATTAAAATGTCTGTGCTGTTGCAATCGTGAGCATGGCTGTTCAAGTGTGTCTCTGTAAGCTGCGAACCTACTTTTCGTTTATTGACTTTCACCACAGAAATCTGATGCTCAGAGTTCTGAGTCTAGGACCCAGGGGAAAACACCAAACGGCTGAGCGATTGAGAGAGTCTGGCGAAGTTATGATGCAGCAGCAGCAGCAACGGAACTGGAAGCAGGAGATGGCCAGTTCCACTGCGGGCCTGATAGAAGCCCTCTGGGGGCCTGATCCGGCCCCCGGCGCATGTTAGACAACCCTGCTCTAGAAGATTATGATGTCGCTTCTGCTTCCCTCTCCCCCCACCCAGCAGAACAGATGTTCCCAAGGAGAGCTAATTATCACATTCCTGGCCCTGGCCTTGAGAGGGATGTTAAGAATGTAGGCAGAGAGGCCCAGTTACAGACACCTCCAAGCTGAGGTAGGCCCACGAGTGTTCACATTAACCCTCAGGAGAAACCCAGGGCGGAAACGCTTCATGTCAGTAGCAACCCTATTTATTCACCACCAGAGAATGCACACTGGAGAGAAAGCACATCCGTGGCTGGAGAGTGGGAAATGCTTGCGCATCAGGGACAGCCTCACTAGGTATCAGAGCACTGGCTCAGAAGAGAAACCCTTTTCAATATCCGGAGTTGGAAAAGGGCTTCAGTGCCGATGGGGACCTTATTCAACACTGAAGATTTCCTAAACGACTGAAGAAAAGACCGGCTGAATTTATATCAAAGAGCCCACACAGCAGAGAGACCTTGTGGTTGTGTGGAAAGGGCATCAGGGACAGCCGCAGCCTGAATTCACACAGGGGAAAAATATATATAAATCATGTCTCAGGTGTGAAAAAAATCTTCACTGTCTTCGGGAGCCTTTCGTGCCATCAAAGAATTCTCAACGCAGAGCGCTCCGGTGACTGGGTGGAAATCCAGTCTAAGAATGTGACTTGCGAAGGGATTCGTGCCATGAGGTCCCATCTTATTCTACAACAAACAATTCACACAGGAGAGAAGCATCTCTCTGGAGTGGGCAAGGTAGATTTATAATGCCCCATAGATCGATCGTGCCCCTACATAAAGTTCTGGCTGCCGTATCTGACATCGCAGAGGTAGAAAACGAACAGAGGAGGGCAACCAAGATGTTTAGGGGGTTGGAGAGTCTTTCCTATGAGGGAAGGCTGAAAAGTCTGGGATTGTTCATTTTAGAAAACAGCGGACTGGGGGGATGGGACATGAGAGAGGTTTATAAAATTAGCCCCGGAATGGAGAGAGTTGACAAAGAGAACTTCCCCCCTCTCCCAAATTACTAGAACTTGAGGGCATCTGTTATGTTCACAGACCACTGCTGGGCGCCAGCGGTAGGCAACCCAAGCTTGGCTCCAAACACAATAGGGGCCAAAGAGGCACCTATAAGAACTGTGGTGGGAAGTTTAAACCCTCCAATGGGATCTGTGGGTGTGTCTCAGGGACTGTATATAGTTGGCCATTTCGGCCGGTTATGTGTGTTGTTGCTGTGTACCAGTAAACAATGAGCTCTTACGCATGTAGTGTCTGTCTTCTCTACATGTCGAACCCGGTACGCAACAACATCCAATGAAGCTGACAGGCTGAAAGAGGAGGAGATTGGATTTATACCCCGCCCTTCACTACCCAAAGGAGTCTCAGGGCAGCTTACGAACTCCTTTCCCCTCCCCTCCCCACAACAGACACCCTGTGAGGGAGGTGGGGGCTGAGAGAGCGCTGATAGAAACTGCTTTTTCAAGGACAGCTCTTGCCAGAACTACGGCTTGCCCAAGGTCATCCAGCCAGGTGCAAGTGGAGGAGTGGGGAATCAAACCCGGTTCTCCCAGATTAGAGTCCGCACACTTAACCACCACACCAAACTGGCTCTCTGTAGATTCAAGACAGGCAAAAGGAAATAGTTCTTGACACAGCGAGTGATTAAAATGCGGAATTCTCTGCCAAAGGATGCAGTGATGATAAAAGGGGATTACATAGATTCATGGAAGAGATCTAGTAGTGGCTACTGGCCCAGGGCTGGCCCCAGGTGTCTGGGCGCCCTAGGCAGGACAGCTTGGGAAGCCCACCCCACCAGGGATGCCAACCTCCCGGTGGGGCCTGGAGACTGGGGGCGGCAGAGTGCCAGCTTTCCTGGGCGCTCCACAGCTGCGGGGCCCCCAGGCAAGCCAGGGAAGAGGTGGGGTTACCCCCGCCCCTTCCCTCGGAGCGCCAACTTTCCTGGGCGCTCCGCAGCTGTGGGGTGCCCAGGAAGCCAGGGAAGGGGCGGGGTTTAAACCCCCGCCTCTTCCCTTTGAGTCGAGTGTCGGCTTGCCTTTGAGCGCCCAATGGGGGGCTCTTTGCTGACAGCACCGGATGCCGCCCCCGCCTTCTTTCCCCCCAGGGGAGGGCGGGCAAGCTCTGCTGCCCCTCCTGAGCCCCGCCGGGGCGCTCTTCACTGGCGGCGGTGGCAGGGAGGCGGCAGTGATGGTGGGCTTTTCATGGGGGGTGGGGGGCAGTTTGGCGTCCCTGCGGGCCTGGTGTCCCAGGCAAGCGCCTAGCTCATCTAGTGTTTAAGCTGGCCCTGTACTGGCCACAGTGATTGAAGAGAACCTCCATGTTCAAACACAGCCAACCTTTGAATCCCAGTGCCGGGAGGCAGTAGCAACAGGAGACCTCACAAGCAGTCTCTCCACCTCAGCAGCGAGACGGTTGCTGCGGATGGCCAACCCTTCTCCCTTACGGAGGATGTGGCTTTTTGCCAGTTGCTGCAACACCTGGCTCCCTGGCACTTCGTCCCCTCGCAGAGGACTGTGAGCTGGCGCGCTCTGGCCCACCATGCACCACGCCGCAATGGTGATGGTCAAGGCTCTCCCTTGCAGTTCAAGGCAGCTTACGATACTATTTAAACATTTTTCAGTTGAAACCCAAAATAAAATTGCAAACCTCATCTCTCTCCCCCTCGCCCCAGGCCCGTAGCCAGGATTTTTAAATTGGGGGGCATTTAAATTTCTTAGGGGGACTAGCTAATCGAACTAAAGGAATACTTGGCTCTTTCCACCTGCCGTTACTTGGGGGTCCTGGGCTGGATGGGAAGTCATGGGGCCTGGTCAGTAAGTCAGGGGCCTAGCCCCGAGATGCCCCATTGTGGCTACGGGCCTGCCTCTTAAGAGATACCTGGAATTCAGCCCTCATAAAAGCCCTGGCAAACAGACAGGCCTTGCAGAGCCCCCGGAAGATCTGGGGGATTTTGAGAGTCTCAGAGGTTCCTCTGCAGGAGTCTCGGTTCAGGCCTCGAATGTGAGGCTCCTTGAGGCATTGGGTGGGATCTATTTCCAGTGGTCTGAGCATGAAGGAGATTGGATTTATACCCTGCCCTTCACTTGGAGTCTCAGAGCGGCTTACAATCTCCTTTACCTGCCATCACCCAAGCCTTCCTCTCCCCACAACAGACACCTTGTGAGGCGGGTGGGGCTGAGAGAGCTCTCTCTCGAGGACTGCTCTTGAGAGAACATCTCTGACAGAACTGTGGCTTGCCCAAGGCCACCCAGGAGCTGCATGTGAAGGAGAGGAAAATTGGAGACGTGGTCCACCATGAATCTAGAGTCCCTTCGCTTCGAATGACTCCGTCTGGGAAAGATTTCATGACTGTACACTCGTGGTTCAAGAGGTCTCAACCTGACACTTAGAGCTCAAAGACGTTCCACTGGAAAATCAAGAGTATATATATCCTTTTTGTGGATGGGTCTAGCCGGAGGGTGGAAGGCTTTGCCCTTTGGTTTGTTCAAAAGCCAAACAAGTCAGACTTTCTCCCTATGAATTGCTCTTTTCGGTTCCCCCCACTCCAATCTGTAGATCAGGGGGAGTGACTCCTTTTGGCAGGGAGCTGGTAAGCTAACCTCTTATGTGCTCTCATGGCAGTCCCAGCGAAAATCTCTTTCCAGATACAAGGCAGGATTTCAGCCCCCGGGAGGAGATGCTGCTGTCCGTTCCCTTCACCCAGGAGATGAGATTCATGTGAAATCTCAGAAGAAAGGGAAAGAGACGCTGACCCCTTAAGTGAGAAGCCTCCTCCCTTAGTTCAGAACAGACTATGCCTGTTCCTGTGAAAGTCCCTGGAAAAGATGCCGGGACCCATGGTTCAAGAGCAAAGAAGAAAAGCATTGCAGGGAAGGAGTCCCCTTCCCCAGACAATGAACTCTGTGGGAGCCATGCATGCCCTCCCGACCAGGGCAGAGGGAGAGCCAGAAACAGACAGGACAATGAGGGGGGCAGCGCTCAGCCCAGGGAGGGTCCAGAAATAGATGCCCCAAAAATGGAAGAGCCAGCCAATGTCTGGCATAGAAGTGAACATGATTTGTATTGAAACTCATGTGCCCAGACAGGTAAATGCGCACTGCCTTAAGGGGGGGGCTGTTTAATTTATTATTATTATTATTTTTGCAGTTGCTTTATTAGCCAGCCTTGGAATTTTTGTTTTCTTGAGTCTTTGTCTGATTTCCTCACCAAGGCGATCTGGGCACACTCTTCCTCCTCGCTGTTTCGTTTGGTCTTTTGGTGCTTCTTTCCTGACTTTTAGAGACTTGGTCCTTTCATCATGGTTTGCTTGTGGTTTCGAACCTGTTTTCTCCTCACCAAAGGAGGGCAAGGATTGAGGAGAGTCAATAACCCCTTTTCTGTCCCTCGCAGAAGGAACTGCGAAGTCACTGCTGGTTCTGTGCCCGTAGTCTAAGAGATTCCGAGTCGGGAACACCTTCGCTCCCTCCCCCAGGGAATGCCTCTTTCTGGAAGAATCCCCGAGAAGCCCCAGTCCAGAGTACCGAGCATTACTTCTTCGATCAGTATGTGAATGAGTCATGGGATCCATCAGCCTTGAAATGGGTTCCTTGGAGGGCACAGCTTACCCCAGGAACAAAACCACCCTTTTGCCAAACTCAGAAGAGTCCGGCTTTTACTCCTGTAAATACTTTTTGCCTCCAGTTTTCCATTAATCCGTTATATAGTTGTAATGCCACCACTGTGGTTTATGAACCTGGCAACCTGGAGTATTCTGGCCATGTGGCTCAGTCATCACGAAAGGACTACCCTCTAATTCTACTAGTCTTCGCACCCTTATACATGCAGAATCTGCAGGGACAGTCCACAGATCCCTCAAAAAACTCTGTGTCCGGAACTACAAGACCATTGCTGCCTCAGGGAAAACCGCCTGAGAAAGTTCTTTCCCTTTTACGGGGCTGCAGCCAATCACACGGAGATCTTGAACACATCCACGGGCCAAGAAAAAATGAGAACTGCAGCCTCTCATGCCTAGCACGAGATGAGCCATGAGGTTGGTCAGGGAAGGAAACTGGCCCTGCAACCCAGAGATGCTGCAGAGCGTACCAAGTTGCCTGCCCTAACCTGCAAAGCTATAAATAATTAAACTGAGTTTTGTGTTCTTTCAATCCCTGGGCAAGAGCCATCCGGGTACCAGGAAAGGCCTTCGTTCACCTTCAGGAGATCCTAGAGAGCCTGGCAAGTGAAACGGGGCGGAGTCTGATGCCATTAGCCCAAGAAGAGGGTGAGGTTTGGCCGCTGGCTCTTGAGAATTGCCTGGCTCTTGACCAGAGTTCCCTCTAAGCTCCACAACGTTGTGAGCAAAAATTCTATCTCATGAGCAAAAAAAAAGCTAGTAGCATTAAAGCTGTGAACAAGTCTACATTTGACTATCACATAAATTAGTTTCTTAGAAGATTATTCTATAACCTTGTGAACATCTCAGAATGAATTCTTCTAAACTATATTTAAACTATACCTTAAGAATAATTTAGAAATTACAAGAGAAAACAGAATCAAGTCAGATTTCATTACAGAAAATATTGTCCTCTATGGAGGTAGACCAGGCCTCTGGAGAACAGGTCTACTTGCCCCTTGCCGCTATATTGGTAGGCCCGGCCTCTGGAGAACACGTCTACCCACCCCAGCCCACTATTTTGGTAAACCTGGTCTTGAACTGTCGCCCTGCACTGACTCTTAGAAAACAAACTAGGATGGGGACTCTTGCAGTCTATTTGGTTTTTTTTTAGTAAAATATGACAAATTTGTACGCCACAGAGGCTTTATAACATTCATGTTTTTGCACAATATTTTCGATTTATTTTTATTTACATAGAACCCTGCGAGATCACCAAACTCTTTTACTTTTTCAAATACCAATGGCATATTATTGACAGGATCTTCAACAATAAACATAATATCATCAGCAAACGCTCTTAATTTGTATGAGAAACCTCTAATACTCAAACCTTTTATATTATTATCATCTCTAATCACTTGCAGCAATATTTCCAAAATCCAGATAAATAACAATGGCGATAAGGGACAGCCCTGTCTAGTTCCTTTTCTTTTCTTTTCTTTTCTTTTTTTTAAACTATTTATTAATGGATATGTTTCACATATTTAAAATTACATCTTGTAAATATCCCATATCCTTTTCTTTTCTCCCTCCCCCCCCAATACAAGGCTTCCCGCAATGCTCTTACCCCCTTATAAACTCTATTATCTAATTACCATTGACAAAATATATCACTTTCGTTATCAAATTACGGTAACATTTTAACAATCTTATCATTCTTTTTCTTATTTTCTCCTTAATAACTGTCAAAGCAAATCAATCTGTTTTTAACATCCCAGTTTTTCTCAAGATAGTCTTTGAAATCTTTCCATTCTGCAAAAAATGCTTCATCTTCTTCATTATTAAGCTTTCTTGTCAATTTGTCCATTTCTGCCATAAAAAGCATCTTCTTAATCCATTCCCATGTTTCAGGTATCTTTTCTTGTTTCCAGAATTGTGCATAAGTCATTCTAGCTGTTGTAACCAAGTACCATAACAATGTTCTCTTGGTTACATTTAACTCTTCCAATTTAAGACCTAACAACAAAATTTGTGGATCCTTCTTAAAAGTACATTTCAGAATTTTCTGTATTTCATTATGAATCTCTGACCAGTAGCTCATGGCTTTATCACAAGTCCACCACATATGGTAAAATGAGCCTTCTTTCTTTCTACATTTCCAACATTTGCTAGACATACTCTCATTTATATTAGCAATTTTCTTTGGGGTCATATACCATCTATACATCATTTTATAACAATTCTCTTTCACATTAACACAAGTTGAAATTTTCATTGACTTTTTCCACAAACATTCCCATGATGCCATAGTTATTTCACTATTTACATTTACAGCCCATTTTATCATTTGTTCTTTTACGGTTTCATCCTCTGTATACCACTTCAGTAAAACCTTATATATTTTTGAGATCATTTTTTTCCCCTTTTCCACCCATATAGTTTCAATTTCATTATTCTTTGCCCTAAAGCCATATTTTCTCTTATCAGTTTTAAACAAATCATAAATCTGTCTATAATTCAACCAATCATAATCAAATTCCACATCATCTCTATCTCTCATGACAAAACTTTTCCCTTCAGATTTTAAAAGATTTCTATAAGGTAACCAATCTAATCCTTCATGTCTCGAATATAGTTTAATCACTTCTGCCGGTACTATCCAATTCTTCATAAAAGAATTTTTTGTATCTCATCCAGGTCTCGAACAGTGATCGCCTAATAAAGTGATGTTTAAAAAATTTGTCCATTTTTGATTTTTCATACCACAAATACGCATGCCATCCAAACTTGTTATCATGACCTTCTAACGCCAACAGCTTCATATTTTCAAGATTGATCCATTGTTCTATCCACGTTAAACAGACAGCATCGTAATAAAGTCTAAGATTTGGTAGTTGAAGTCCTCCTCTTTCCTTAGCGTCACATAAAATTTTCATTTTAATTCTTGGTTTCCTTCCTGCCCACACAAATTTTGATATTTCTTTCTGCCATCCATCCAATATCTTACTTTGTCGTACTATTGGGATAGTCTGAAATAAAAACATTAACCGAGGCAAAATATTCATTTTAACTGTTGCAATCCTTCCCATTAGTGATAAATTCAAGGTGTCCCATTTTTTCATATCTTGTTGAACCTTATACCAAATTTTTTCATAATTATTTTTGAATAAATCTATATTTTTCATAGTCAATTCAATCCCTAAATACTTTGTCTTTGTGACCACTTTACACTGGATTTTCTCCTGAAGTTCCATTTGCTTCTGTTTCGTCATGTTTTTACACATCACCTTTGTTTTGCTTTTATTAACATAAAAACCAGCCAAATCTCCGAAATCTTTAATTTTTTGCATCAGTCGTGGTATATTCTCTATTGGGTCTTGAATCATAAACATTACATCATCCGCAAAAGCTCTATATTTATATGTAAAGCCTCTCGTTGTCAATCCTTTAATGTTCTTGTCCTCTCTTATTTTCCCCAATAATACTTCCAATATCCAAATAAACAATAGTGGAGATAAGGGGCAGCCTTGTCTCGTCCCTTTTTGCACTTTAAAGTATTCCGTTTTCTCTTTATTTACGTTCAATGCCGCTTTTTGGTCTGAATAAATTGCAGTAATCATATTTTTAAAAGATTGACCTATTTCCATTTTCTCTATCACTTGCAACATAAAGTCCCAGTTCAAATTATCAAAAGCTTTTTCCGCATCCAAGAAGAGGAATCCAACTTCCTTTTCTGGGTGTTTGTCACAATATTCAATTGCATCTATCACCACTCTTAAATTGTCTCTGATTTGCCTATTCGGTAAAAAGCCAGCTTGTTCTTCTGTTATAACATCTTTCAAGTAATTTTTCAGCCTTTTCTGACCCGGAACGCTTCTGTTGATTCTGCATTTACAATCACCGTGGCCTTTTGTTCTTTATATATTG
>JAPDNY010001303.1:0-17001 GCA_029375565.1 Gekko gecko | reverse complement strand
GAAGCTCTCTCACTTGCCTGAACAAGGACTCAGCTGCATCCCTCTCCTGTGGCCAGTGGTGAGGCAGGGATTAGTCTACTAGTCCCCATTGCCACCATGGATAAGTGACTGCAGACCATCCTGTTGTAGTATGAATGGGAATATCAAGATTTTTTTTATATAGGTTTTTTCTTCTTGATTGTTCATATTCATATTTTTTTTCTTGGCTTTATGGATTCCTCTTTTAAGTAATCTTTTATTAGGATGTTAGAAAGGCCTGTTATATAGAAGGCTTTCCTCTTGTAGGTCTGATATTGTTAGCAGACAACATAATATGTACAAAGTTTATGATTCTGTAGTTCTTAAGGGCAAACCCTTGCAATGTCTGGGTCAGATAAGATTTTGGTCTCATATCAAGAACAACGAACACTTTTGTTTGGGATATGAGGAATCCTTGCCCATTATCATTTAGGTTAGGTTAAATAAACACTTAGGGTTTACATAGATTTGACGTAGATATGTTTCTTTACATCTGACAAATCAGAGGCTTATTATTCAAATGACCACTGTCTTTTGTAACCAATTATGCTTTTTGAATATTGTTTTTTTGATGATGTCAGTCCATGTATAAAATATCATGTATTTCCTAAATATGCTCAGAATATGTTCAAGAAGAAGATGAAGAAAAAAAGAAGAAAGTAGTCAATTTTTTGATGAGTTATTTGGTCCAATTGTTTTCCTGTTAATTGAAGCATGTCTCCCGAATATGCTGAGAAGAAAGTAGTCAATTTTGGATGGACTATTTGGTCTAACTATTTTCCTGTTAATTGAAATAAAACATAGATCTTCCTCCTCATTTGACTTCATTTTTGACATGGAATCTAATATGTACAACACTGTCAAGCAGCAACAAGTTATAGGCTCTATGACATTCAAGAAGGAGCTCCTCCCATTTCTTGTTTCCTTCAACCCAAATCTACTGTTGTGCCACAAGCTGAGAAGCAAATCCACTTTCACACTGACCTGCGACTGTAGCCTTGCCCAGACCACGTTGCCTGTATACAATCCACTGAATGGAATAAGAAATGGGATTGCACTCAGTAGCTCTGCCACTGGATTCACTGGTTCCACCACTGGCTATTATGAGCTGTGTGCACAAGTCCTACATGTCCATAGTACATATACAGACTGTTGTGTACTGGCCGAGTCACACACGCGGTCGGGGCAACACGTGGCCCGACAAAATAGCGAAGCTTCGATACCTGGAACCATAGAACCCTAGGATCCTAAAACTAGCCAACCGGCAAGCTAGGATTCTGTAGAGAACCTACAGGATTAGAAACCTTGTATATAGCCTATAGTGTGGGTAAAGGGTGTGGTTGGAAATGTACATAAAAGCAGCCTGCGAGCTGGCAAGAGCACCTCCGTTTTTCTGAATCATTAAATAAAACATGAGCTGATAATCACTCTACGATGCGTCCATCTCCGTACTTTTCACAGACGCAATTAGAATCTTGCACTGGACATCGATGAGGGCTAATGAAGTCTTATTCTGAAATTAGTTTTGTTGAAATCAGTGAAATTTATTTCCAAGGCAACTTGTTTAGAGAATGCGATCTCACAACAAAAACCCTGGGCAAGGTGCTCAACAGGAAAGCACTAGTGTCCACTCTATGTTTTGTAGAAGAAAGGGTTCATATTTCATGAATATATTCAATAGAACATAACAGAATATGGTAGTGGAATGTGCTCTAAGGACACAGCTACCTTGTGGTGACCACATAGGGTTTTCAAGGGAAAAAATAAACAGATGTGGGTTTTTGTCATTGCTTGCCTCTGGGTGGCAACCCTGGACTTCCTTGGTGGTCTCCCACCTAGGTATGAACCAGGGCTAACCTTGAGTAGCTTCTGAGATCTGGCAAGTTCAGGCTAGCTGGGGCCATCCAGGTCAAGGCTAACACAATACAGCATGCCCCAAATTAAAAACCTGTTTAGGGATGGGCACAAACCAAGAAAATGCGGCTTGGTTTGTGGCATGCCTAGTTCGTAAACCATGAACTGTCACAAACTTTTAGGAGCCAAACGAGCTGGTTCAGTTTGTGAGGTGGCAAAATGCCGCCCCCCCACCCCTCATCCTAGCGATACCAAACTCACAGGCGATCTCTGGCTGACTTTCCTCTTGGATTTACGGCCCCCCAAAGAAGGTGCCCCCAGGAAAGTGCTTTCTGGGGAAATGACAGGTGTAGGTTCAGGAATGTATAGGACAGACTACATGTAAGCTAGAGAAATCAAGCTCACAGGGGACCTCTCCCTGATGCTTCTCTACATGTCCTCCAAATTATGGGCAAATTGGATTTAGGAGGCCCAAGTTGTGGCCCCTCAAAGAAGATGCCCCCAAGAAAGTGCTTTTGGGGAAACTGTCAGGTACAGGTTCAAAAGTGTAATCTACACACACCAAACACTCAGGGAACTGGTTACTCTCAAGTTGTTTTGGGAACCTACTCTTTGTAGTTTGGTAAACATTTTGATGGAGTGGAGATTGTCTGGAAATTGATCCATTCACAAACCACCACAAATCTCCATGAACCAGAAAGTTTGTGCTGGTTGACCTGCCATGAACTTCAGTTTGCGAACCATGAACCATCCAAAATTCATCACAGACTTTAGTTCAGGAGCCAATTCATGCCCATCCCTAAACTTGTTTGTTTTGCAGTACTGTCAATATGCGGTAAAGAAGATGAAGAATTTTGGATTGAATGGAAGGACTTTAAAGATTACCTTGAAATGAACTGGGACGTAAGAAACAGGTTACTCTGCTTTGATAACTATTAAGAATAGAATTTAGAAAGTTATGATTGAATATCAATTAAAATGTTACCTAGGAGTGAGATAGAGACTGAAAATACGTTAAAAGAAGAATTGAAGATAGAATAAGTGTTTAGTGTTTGTGAATATTGACTGGAATATTATGGGGGTGGAGCATTGCTGGAAGCCAAGGGGGGAAGGGGGAATAGATAAAGATATACTTAAAAATACTGTGAAATGTCTGAACGTGTTAATATATCCTGTTAATAAAATTGTTGTTGTTGTTTTTTTAAAAAAATGCAACATATGACACACATACTGGGACCGATTTCACACAAGAGCTGCGCTGGCATCACGCCTCCCTTTGCGCCATGTCTATTGTCAATTTCCCACTCAAAGCTGCACGGCCACATTTTGACCTGGAGCTTCGCCCGATTTCCCCCGCAGTTTCATGATCCTGTTTTTTTTTTTTTTTTTTTTGGTAAATACAATTTATTATTGGATATATCACATGTTCAAACATTTTCAACCAACCTACATACCCATTTTTCTAGTTTCCCCTCTCCCCCCCCCAAACAAGACTTCCCGCACCGCTCCAACCCCAGTAATATCACTCTTATTCTGTTACAATTATATCTAAACTTATTAGTTATATCTAAACGGTAACAATTCAAAAATCTAATTCTATTTCATTTTCCACTTAATAACTATCAAAACAAATCAGACCACGTTTAATGTCCCAATTTTTCAACAAATATTTTTGAAAGTCTTTCCAGTCTTCAAAAAAAGTTTCATCTTCTTCGTTGTTTAATTTTCTTGTTAATTTATCCATTTCTGCTAAGAACAACGTCTTTTTAATCCATTCCCATGTTTCAGGTACTTTATCTTGTTTCCAACATTGAGCAAAAGTCAGTCTTGCTGCTGTAATCAAGTACCATAATAGTGTTCTCTTGGCTACATTTAATTCTTCCATTTTAAGACCTAACAATAACATCTGTGGGTCTTTCTTAAAAGTACAATTCAAAATTTTTTGTATCTCCTTGTGGATCTCTATCCAATACTTTACTGCTTTATCACATGTCCACCACATATGGTAAAAAGACCCCTCATGTTTTTTACATTTCCAACATTTGTTGGACATACTTTCATTTATAATAGCGATTTTTTTAGGCGTCATATACCATCTATACATCATTTTATAACAATTCTCTTTAACATTTACACACGTTGAAATTTTCATTGATTTTTTCCACAAGTATTCCCAAGATGTCATTAATATCTCATTATTAACATTTACTGCCCATTTTATCATTTGCTCCTTTACAACTTCATCCTCAGTATACCATTTCAATAACACCTTGTACAGTTTAGAAATCATTTTTTTATCTTTCTCAAGCCATACAGTTTCAATTTCAATATTCTTTTCTCTAAAACCATGTTCTCTTTTATCGGTCTTAAATAAATCATAAATCTGTCTATACTTCAACCAATCATATTCAAATTCAACATCAAATCTGTCTTTTAACACAAAATTTTTCCCTTCAGATTTTAAAAGATTTTTATAAGGTAGCCAGTCTAGTCCTTGATTTCTTGAATATGGATTAATCACTTCAGCTGGTACAATCCAAAGTGGTCTTTCTTCTGAGAAGAATTTTCTATATCTCGTCCATGTCTCGAACAGTGATTGTCTTACAAAGTGGTGTTTAAAAAATTTATCCATTTTTACTTTTCCATACCATAAATATGCATGCCATCCGAATTTATTATCATGTCCTTCAAGGGCCAATAACTTCTTATTCTCCAAATTAATCCACTGTTGCAACCATGTTAAACAGACGGCATCATAATACAGTCTTAAATTTGGTAGCTGTAAGCCTCCTCTCTCTCTTGCATCACATAAAATTTTCATTTTAATCCTTGGCTTTCTTCCTGCCCATACAAATTTGGATAATTCTTTCTGCCACGAATCCAGTATTTTCCTTTGTTTTAGTATTGGAATAGTCTGAAACAAAAACATCAAACGCGGCAAGATATTCATTTTTACAGTCGCGATTCTTCCCATCAATGATAAATTCAAAGTATCCCATTTCTTCATATCTTGCTGAATCTTATACCACACCTTTTCATAATTGTTTTTAAACAAGTCAATATTTTTCATGGTTAAATCAATTCCAAGATACTTAGTCTTTGTGACTACTTCACATTGTATTTTCTCTTGAAGTTCTGTTTGTCTTTGTTTCGTCATATTTTTGCACATCACTTTAGTTTTATTTTTATTAACATAAAATCCCGCAACTGAACCAAATTCTTCAATTTTTTCCATCAATTGTGGTATTTTCTCAATTGGGTCTTGAATCATAAACATTACGTCATCTGCAAATACCCTATATTTATAGGCGAAACCTTTCACTGTAAGTCCTTCAATACTGTTATCTTTTCTTATCGCTGTCAATAAAATCTCCAATATCCAAATAAACAACAACGGGGATAACGGGCAGCCTTGACGTGTTCCCTTTTGGACTCGGAAGAAGTCCGTCCTTTCTTTGTTTATATTCAAAGCCGCTTTTTGTTCTGAATATATTGCCACAATCATGTTTAAAAAGGACTGTCCAATATTCATTTTTTCAATAACTTGTAGCATAAACTCCCAATTTAAATTATCAAAAGCTTTTTCCGCATCTAAGAAGAGGAATCCAACTTCTTTTTCAGGATGCTTGTCATAATATTCAATTGCATCTATCACCACTCTTAGATTGTCTCTAATTTGTCTATTTGGTAAAAATCCCGCTTGTTCCTCCGCTATTGTATCTTTCAAATATTTTTTCAATCTCTCTGAAATTATTTTTGCAAATAATTTATAGTCATTATTTAATAGCGATATTGGTCTATAATTCTTTACTTGAGTCAAATCCAAACCTTCTTTAGGTATCAATGAAATGTTTGCTTCCTTCCATGAATCTGGGATCTGCTTGGTCTTTCTTATCTCATTTGACAGAAGTACTAAAATAGGGGTTAGCTCCTCTTTGAATTTCTTATAAAATTTTGCTGTAAAGCCATCTGGTCCTGGAGCTTTGCCCAACTTTGCATCTTCTATCGCCATTGTCACTTCTTCTTTCGTTACTAAACCATTTAATAGTTCTTTAATTTGTTTTCCCAGCTCTGGAACTTCAATCGTCTCCAAATATTTCTTGATTCTCTGTTGGTCAATTCCTTTCTTTTGAAATAGTTTGGCGTAATATTTAAAGAAAGCTCTTTTTATACCATTCAGGCTCATCACCTCCTTTCCATCTTCAACAATCTTAGATATAAAATTCCTATCTTTTCTATTTTTCAATTGCCATGCCAAAAACTTTCCTGGTTTATTTGCACCCTCAAATGCTTTTTGCTGTAATTTTTTTAAATTCCAATATAATTCTCTGTTTAAAAGAACATTCAGCTGATCTTGCAGGAAGTGGATCTCTTTAATAATCTTTTTCTTCCCTGGTCTTTTCTTTAATTCCTTTTTCTTTTGTCGAATTTTTTCATGAAGGTCTTTCTGTTGCTGGATCTTTTGCTTTTTATCTTTGGAGTTCAGAGAGATAAGCATACCTCTCATTACTGCTTTGTATGTATCCCATACAACTTGTATATCCGTACCTTTATTCAAATTCAGTTCAAAAAAACTTTTCGTTTCCTTTTTTAAGATTTCATTAATTTGTTTTTGATCCAGTAAATCTTCATTAATTCTCCAAAATAACTGTTTAGGTTTTGCTTTAGATATCCAAAGTAGGGGATTATGATCAGAGTTAGTTTTCGGTAAAATTTGTATTTTATAAGTTTTTTGCGCCATCTCCTCTGACATCCAAATCATGTCAATTCGAGAAAAGGACTTATGTCTATTCGAATAAAACGTGTAGTCCTTAGTCTTGGGATTCCACTTCCTCCAAACATCTTCTAATTTCTCTTGCTTCATCAATTGAAAGAAATTTTTTGGTAACTTTCCAACTGTCTCTCCACTTGCTTTGGACTTTCTGTCCAATGTGTAGTTCACTGTACCATTAAAGTCTCCTGCAAGAACAATTTGGTCATAATTTAAACATTCCAACTCTTTAGTCAGATCATTAAAAAAGGTCTCTTTTGCACCATTGGGTGCATATATATTAACAAGCAATGTCTTTTTTCTATCCATACAGATTTCCACACCAACGTACCTTCCTTCTTTGTCGGAAAAAAATTGTTTAGGATCCAAATCTTTTGAAATATAAATCACTGTTCCTTTTTTCTTGTTAACTGCTGAAGAATGAAATTCTTCTCCCAATTTTTTATTAATCAAATATTTATCGTCTTGTTTTCTTATATGTGTTTCTTGTAAACAAATTATATTACATTTTTGTTTTTTCCAGCCAATGATTCACCAGTCTTCTTTTACCTGGTGAATTTAATCCATTTACGTTCCAAGATAAAAATTTGTAATCCATAATGGTATTAAATTAAATATCTTTAAAATCGTCCAAATTGTTCGCTTTAAATCTATATAAGTCTCCTTCAGATTTAAGAGTTGATCTCACCGAGTTGTACATAAATGTAAGTCCATATGGAATCTCCCATCTGAACCTAATACATGATCCTGTTTTTTGAGGATCACGAAATTGCAGAGAAAATAGGGTGAAGCCACAGGTCAAAATGCGGCTGCATGGCTTTGAGTGGGAAATTGACCAATGGAAATGGGGCAAAGGGAGGCATGATGTCGGCACAGCTCGTGTGTGAAATCGGATTCCAAAGGTGAGAAGGAGCATTAGGCTCCAGTCAGAAATCCAATCAATGGACTGTAGAATATACAGATGCACTACTGTAATGTATGTTCCATGATACAGAGTAGAAAGCAATGCCTTATATATTGGTTCCCAAACAACGAAAATGGTGAACTTCCATCGAGTTCCAAGTGCCAGTCCTAGTACATTCTTAACCCTCTTAGAATACACCACAAGAGCACATGTATAAGATAAACCCATTGGGATATGATGGTTCCACATCCCATGGGATGTTTGCCATTTGATGAAGAGAAAGCATTAGGCTGCAAACAACCCAGTGCAAGGGTGTCAAACCTACAGCCCGCATGCCAGAATCAGCCCACCCAGGCCTTTAATACAGCCTGGGAGGGGGGCTCTCTTCTCTCCTCTCCCCATCCTTGTTGTTCTGAGCTTGAGCTGTCTCTGATTATAGAGAGCAGAGGATGAGGCTGCCAATGAGTGCAGAGAGCAGGGGGGGCTGCCTCTTCAAGCAGGTAGCAGAAGTTGGGGCTGCCAAACTTCACAGCCACCGTTCCATAGCCCTCCTCACAGGTAGGGGCTAGGACGTCCTTCTGTGATCCTTGTGCTTCTGTTTTTATTTTAAATATTGCCTTGCAAAATCCCACAATCCCCCCACCTTTCCAATTTAGGCAGGCAACTTTTAAGGGTGGCGGGGGGGAGGTTTGGGACCAGTCACAGTGGAATTCACTGCCACAGGAGGTGACTGTGGCTACAAGCATGGATGGCTTCAAGAGGGAATTGAATAAACATATGGAGCAGAGGTCCATCAGTGGCTATTAGCCACAAAGTATAGATAGGAACTCTCAGTCTGAGGCAAGTGATGCTCTGTATTCTTGGTGCTTCGGGGGGTCAACAGTGTCCCGGTCCTCCGGGCCCGGGCCGAGGACTCTGCCCCCTAACCGCATCCCGGCCAGAACACCTACCTTACAACGGGCAGGGAGCCTGGGAGGAGCTCCACAGAGTGGGCTCCACAGGCATCCCAGGAAGAGCTGTCTCCCAACGGTTGCGGGGAAGGAAGCAAAAGTGGGGCGAGCATGGCCCTGAAGCATCACCCCGCAAGGAGTGCTGGAGGGGAGCACCGAGGCCAGCACTCAGCCCTGGAAGGTCTCAGACGGTGGCACGGCCCTCCGGCTGACAAGACCACTGCTGGCCCAACAGCAGCCCCTCCCACAACGCAGGGAGAGTGTCCTGGGCTATCAAGGGGGCGGGGCCTGGTAAAGGATGGAAGTGGTGGGGAGGATCAGCAGTGTTGGGAGCAAGGCCGGGGGTATAAGGGGAAGCGGAGACGGAGAGGCTGGGGAGGAATAGTGGGTCACGGATGCAGATGCTGGGGAGACGCGAGAGAGAGGAAAGGCAATCCAGCAATCAGTATCCAGGACGTGGGAGCAGAGGGACGCCAGGGGTAGAAGTCAACCCCGTCCCCTGCCATTCTGAGGCCTCAGTGTCATGCCCAACCTTGTACCAGCCTTCGCTCCCGGGACTGACCACCCTCCCTGGACGCCTGAAGCCATGGCTACTGGAGGGACTCCGGCAGGGGTGCAGCAGAAGCGTGACAACAGTGGGAGGGCTTCTAGTGTCCTGGCCCCAGTGCTGGACCTCCTGATGACACCTGGTATTTTTGGCCACTGTGTGACAGAGTGTTGGACTGGATGGGCCATTGGCCTGATCCAACATTGGCTTCGTTTATGTTCTTAAGATACAGAGTTCAGCAAACTCAAGGAACTCCAGTTTTGTAGAGAAATATTAGTTTTAACATGCACACCTCCTAATGTAGGGCTTCAATGGAATAATAGCAGAACAAGGGCTGAAAAGAACGACCAAAATTATAATCTGGAGAACCACTGACACTCTGAGTAGACCGGGGTGGGGTGGGGGGAGAAGCTCAGCCATTTCATATTTTTCCTCTGGGTCCTAGGCTCAGACCATTTATAGTTGTAGTTTATGTTTTTAAGGGGGGGTGGTTTGGGATCAAGCACTGTTAAAATAGAGTTCAAAAAACTCGAGGAACTCCAGTTTTGCAGAGAAATATCAGTTTTAGAAGAAGAAGAAGAGTTTGGATTTATACCCTGCCCTTCACTGCCCAAAGGCGTCTCAGAGCAGCTTACAAACTCCTTTCCCTTCCCCTCCCCACAACAGACACCCTGTGAGGAAGGTGGGGCTGAGAGAACTTCTGACAGAAACTGTCCTTGGGAGAACAGCTGTGCCAGAGCTTGTGACTGACCCAAGGTCACATCAGCAGGTGCAAGTGGAGGAGTGGGGAATCAAACCCGGTTCTCCCAGATAAGACTCTACGCACTTAACCACTACACCAAACTTTTAACACACACACCTTCCTAATGTGGGGCTCCAATGGAACAGCTGCTATAATATCTTTTATTGTGTTTGTCCGTGTCTTTTATAAAGTTTATATCTCTTCTACCCGGCATTACATTTTATGACACACATGACAAAGTCCCATTTATGTCAGATCCAGCCCTCATAACAAATGAGTTCGAAACCCCTGGCCTAGTGGATGATTCTGCAGATCAAGGGAGGACTGGCCATTTAACTTACTGGGAAAGTTCATGGAGGGCCACAGCTCTGGGTAGTCCTGACTGCTGGGAAGAAGCAGAGCCACACCTCAACAGCTCTTCCAGTGCCACAGGAGATGCTCTGATAAGGCCCTTCAGAATCACCAGTTAGCAGCTCAGCGGTTACCTCCTTCAGCACTACCACTACCAGTGTATTCAGCACTACCCACTCAAGCTTGGCTTGTCCTTGGGTCACTTAAGTTCCTAGTCCACCTCTTTATAGTCTGGAATGTGCCACTTGTGAACCTTTCTCCTGTGGACTAGAAAGCAGAAGACTTTTCTGCATGGTTCCGTGAAACTACAGCAAGCATGGCCAAGATTCTTGTTCGGAAAATCCAGGACTGAGGCACCCTCCCTTAATCCTCTTCCAAAGATTTCACCACCGTCTTCTCCTTTCTACTCTGCACTACAAGCTCATAAAACATCCCCATTATTGGCGCGATATTCAATGTGCCCTGTGGAAACGGGCAGCAAATTAAAAGGAAGACATGAAATATTAAAAAAAAGAAAAAAAGAAAGACGGGCAGATGCCAAAGCGCCATTGAATTGACTTTGGACTTAATCATGTTGTTGAGAAATAAGACCATTACTATTGTGGTGATGAAGAAAAGGAACGGGGAGCCTGTCATTAGGATGATAAAGATGAATGTGTCTTTGACATGGCAGATGGTAGAGAGAATGATTGACGTGCGGAGGTGAAGTTATAATTGAGCGACCACAGACGATTTCAAAGCTGGCAGCTCAGCCTGAGTTCGGAAGCAAATCAGCCTGTGCGGAAAGCTTTAACCCCAAGCCGGTCTTTGGAGCCGTTTTATTTTTTAATTATGCTTTTTGTATTTTGTTACAAGGCACTTTATAAAACATTATTAATACTGAGGGCAAATTGGATCTGACGAGCATGCCCATCATGAGGGTTCTACGTTAGAAACTGTTATTTGTATGCAATTAGAAGCTAGTTAACAAAAGCTCTTTGGAGACAGCAACAGACTCTAATACGATGTGTGCTTTCACCCGTGTAACAGTAAAAATGCAAAGTGATTGTTAAACTATCTCCAGTTGAACTAGGACCTCATAGAAAGAGCCCAGGATGAAACTGTTGGTTTGTTTTCCTGAACCATTGTCCACATCTGCCCTTAGGAGTCACTCTGCATGTGGTATTGGGCTTGCTTCTCTCATACATGGCTCATCTCAACTTGGGGGCCTCACTTCAGACTCTCCAAGGCCAGCCCCCAGGCTTTTGACATCTGCTCCCCCAGCCAACACGTGATCTAGAGTGAAGGAATGAAAGAACAGAGCCTAGCAATGGGGGAGCTGGTGGTCTCCTGTTTTCCCCCTCCTTTTTTGTGGGGTGGGGCAGGGGAAAGCAGATTAGGTCTAACCTTGGTGGTTGGTTCAGCAGCCTCAGAGGAATGAACGATATCTGGATTTAGGACTGTCGACCAGAGGCCGGCAACTGGCAAGAGTTCAGAGGGGATGTGGGGGCACTGTCAGGTGACGATGTGACATCATTTCCAGGGGAGACCCAGAAGAGATATCATGCCTCTCTAGCACCTGCTGGAAACTCTATAGTAAAATCGGTGAGTTTCTGGAGATGCCTAGAGTGGACTGGTATTACTTCTGATTTTTTTCTGGAAGTGACATGGCACCATCACTGTGTAGTAATTTTAACACTATTTTCCTCTTGCCAGTGGCAAGGAGTGGCTGTGGGGAATGAAGGTGGGGGGATCCCCTACCCCTGGCAGGAAACTGGCAAGCCTGCTTGTATTTGACTATGACAGAACCAGAACAAGGTTTGAGTCCAGCAGCACCTTTAAGATCAACAAAGTTTTATTCAAGGTATAAGCTTTCATGTGCACACACTTCTTCAGACACAATGAAATGGAAATGACCAGTCCATACAAATAGGCAGAGGGCGAGCAGGAAATTAGCACACAGCATAATGGAAATGTTTATCAGATTCAAGGGCCAAACAGGAATAACAAGCTTAGTTTATATGGTCACCATTTGTTTGGATTTAATTCTGGAGGGAAGCATAATGAAAGAAACAAATATGTCAGAATTGGAGATTGATATGTAAATGTATCCTTCTCAAATGTGGAATGCTGAGAGTAATTAACTGAGACCTTGTTGGGACACTCTATCCATTTCCTCTCAAGCATGGAAGTAGCTAAGGTGGGGTGATTGGTTGTGCAGTGTTATGTCTCCTCTGTCACCAGACCACAGAAATATATTCCAATCTACCATTCCAAATTACATTACATTCTACTATTCATTGCATTGCAATCACTATTTCAATCTACTATTCCAAATAAGAAATACAATAAAAGTACAATAAAATAAAGAGGATGTATGGCTCTTTTTGGTGAGAATGCAGATGTTAGGACTGAATGAGATTAGCATATGTAGTGAGATAAGATACCAATATCTGTTAAGTCCGGTGGGGGGTTATTCCGGGTGTTGTAATAATTTATAATTCAGTTTTTCACTACCATCAAAGCTGCTTGCATACTTACAAATGTGGCATATAAATTAGAAGCTTCAGTTTATAAGTACCTAAGAAAGTTATGCAGAAGGAAGAAGCTGTTCTAGTGTTGGAAATTTTTACCGAAGAAACATTTTAAGTACATTTTACTCTGAAGTATAAAATCTGTAATGTGGGGGTCTCTTACATAGCCCTCCCCTACAATTTTCATTAAATTTTCCCAGGTTACAAATAAAAAAGAAAAAAAATTGTTTTCTAAATATTAGCCTTGAAAGTTCTCTGTAGACCCTGAAGGGGAAAAAATGAACAGTTAAGCATTATACTAACTACAATAACTACTCCTCTGCGAACACTTAAGTAAACTTACACAGCACAGAAGAAATGCAAGTAAACAGCTTGAAGAAGGCAAAATTCATTCTGCGGAGCTTTCATGGAAGAAGAATTGAAATATTTTTGTTGGTAAACTGAAGAGAAAGGGAATCCTGATAATAAACTGAAAAGTAGGGATCAGAATTTGTTCTTGCACCCTCCCTAAAATAGATACAGTCCCTCATATTTAATTGGAATGCCCTCTGTACTATAATTTAAAACATCATTTTGATTTACCATGGCTGGTGAATTTCTACAACCCTAATCTAAGCAGGATGGTCCCCTTCCTACTTTTGGATCAAAATCCTAATATAATTTTGGATGTCACAATTTTTTTTACTCCTTTTGTCTTTTGGAAAATACATAACAAGTATAAATGAAATGTCAGTTTGTTATACTGCTCAAGGCACTGAGCCATAGAGCTTTTATTGGATGTCACGGGCTGGGGTGCCAGTCAAGGGAGTCCAGAACAAGCCAAGGTCAGGAGCCAAGAAGACAGTGCAAAGTTCAGAAAGCCAAGCCAGGGTCAGGAGCCAGAAACACAGAACCAAGTCCAAATCACTAACCAGTAACGTAGTCCAAAGGCAAGCTGGGATCAGGAGCCAGGAACACAGAGCGAAGTCCAAAGGTCTAACTGCAAGAGCCCGGTGGGAGTGGATACTAGCAGCACAACTTGTTGCTTCCACAAAGTACTGCCTAGAGTGTGGAGTTAAATGCTGCTACCGATTAGCCAGCTGCATGATCGGCCAGGTTCTCTTCACCTGCTTGCTAAGTTTTGCCCCAGTAGCTCCCTTAAACGAGTCACAGGTGGGAGTAAGTCAGGAGGACTTTCAGCTTGCAGTTCTTCCTTCTTATCTGGGCCAGGTGTGAAGACTGCTGTTACAGGCACTTGCCAGCTACCCTCCTCTGTTGCTTCAGAGGGCCCAGTTGTGGTTTCTGCAGGCTCTGTCAGCTCATCCTCATCCATGCCCATGGCGTTGGACCAGGGAAATGAAAAAGTAGGGATGCCAGCCTCCGGGTGGGACCTGGGGATCCCCTGGAATTACACCTCATCTCCAGACCACAGAGATCAGTTCCCCTGGGGGAAGAAGGATGCTTTGGAGAGTGGAATCTATGGCATTGGACCCCACTGAGTCCCCTGTCCTTCCCAGGCTCCACCCCCAAATCTCCAGGAGTTTCCCATCCTGGATTTGGCAACCCTACCCCCATCCCCCGCTGGTGACCAGGGGGACCTGGCAACCCTGCTAGAAAATGATATCTATTTTTTTAAGTGTCTCGTTTTACATGCACTTTGAAGCAACAAGACCATTTTATTGCTTTTAGAGAACATTCTGTTATCTCTTTTCCTCATAGTGTATTTTAATACCTATCGAGCCCTTTTTTTCTTGATGGATTTTTGACTAAAGAAAAAAAGAAAGAAACAGATTCACAAGAACAATGCCCTTCTGTGTTTCTGCGGCTAACATCTGTCTGAGGAGCTTTGGGCAGGAAAGGCACCTGCAGATAGTGGATTATTGTTTTGCTGCTCAAGCAGTGTTAATTGCCAGTTTTCTTAAAATTCCCCCATATTTCCAGTTGCAAGAGATGCTTTTGACCTGGCTGCTTTTGTACTATTGCAGCGGGGGCCTCAGTAAAGACACTATGTTTCAAAGGACTGCAAATACCGCCAGGGAGGTGGAGCCAACCAGCTTTTCTGGTGATTGCAAAGCCAGGAAAGAGTCCCCCTCAGACCACACAAAAAGGTTATGCTGGGGGACCAAAGTCAAGTGACAGTGGGAGGAACTGTAAGGAGGAGAGTTGGGCAGGTTGGCATAGAAAAGCTGATCAGATAGACCCCTTTGTACACTTTGCTACATGCCTTACCACTATTAATGCCCCCCACCCTGGTTGCGTACTGTAGGCAAACGCTAGTCTAGGGATTCCCATCAAATGCTATGCAAACTTTTCAGACGTTTTGTTTGGATGTACATAATTCAGATTTAAAGATCTAGAAAGGGCGGTGGATTATGGGCCACAGATAGTTATACAAAGGCACCATAATAGCCAGTTTGAAGCCAGCTGCAGTTAGTGCAGAATGCTGTGGCCAGGCTTCTGATGGGTCTCCCTAGATGGGAGCACATCTGAACTGTGCTGAAGCGCTGCACTGGCTGCCAATAGCTTTCCGAATTCGCTTCAAAGTGCTGGTACTTACCTTTAAAGCCCTATATGGTCAGAGTCCGACATACCTGAGGGACCGCCTTTCCCCATACATACCCCAGAGAGCACTACAGTTGGGGGCTCCGCACCGATTAGTGATCCCAGGCCCCAGGAGGCCAGGCTTGTTGCAACCAGGGCCAGGGCCTTTTCAGTGGTGGCTCCTACATGGTAGAATGAGCTCCCAGAGGAGATCAGGGCCCTGTGGGACCTCTCACAGTTCCGCAGGGCCTTCAAGACTCTTCTGTCAGGCTTTTAATTAGGAGCCGCCACTACCACCACCACCAACTACCTCATGGGAACAACGAGGTGAGTGGGATGGCCCATTACAAAGACCGTGCCATAGTATTCCGGTGGATTGGTTCCGTCAAAACAGGCTTGGGCAATATCTACAAGCCACCATCTTGTTATGATTGTATGTTTACCATCTTTGAGCACTTTATTTTGATAATTGTGTGTTTTATATGTTTTTAATGTTTTTATATCCGGCACTTATATATCTGGCATTTGAAGGAGCTGCGGTGGCTCAAGTGGTTAAGACGCTGAACTGCAGGCTGTGGAAGGTTGGTAGTTCAGCAGTTTGAGACCTGAGAGTGCTGCATGACGGAGTGAGCTCCCGTCTCTAGTTCCAGCTCCTGCCAACCTAGCAGTTCGAAAGCAAGAAATTGCAAGTAGATAAATAGGTACCACTTTGGTGGGACGGTAACAGCGTTCCGTGCGCCTTGGTGTTTAGTCATGCCGGCCACATGACCATGGAAACGTCTTTGGACAGCGCTGGCTCTTCAGCTTTGAAATGGAGATGAGCACTGTAACCCTAGAGTCAGATTCGACCGGCTTTCGAGCAAGGGAACCTTTACCTTTACCTATCCAGCACTTGGTGCCCTTATTTGTAAGCTGCCCTGAGCCTGCTTGTGGGGAGGGCGGGGTAGAAATGAAATAATAAATAAAAAATTAATAAGTTGTGTACCCACCCCTTTCCTGACCACAGGCCACCCCACTGCATCGCCCTGAGGGCCAGTTCCAGGTTTTGGGGGCCCCACGCCGAGAGTATTCAGGGCGCCCTGTCACCCTAATCAGCCCCACACACCTGCGTGCTCCCTGCCAGCACTGTTTCCCCTCTGCCCGCTCAAAAGCTCACTCACTACCTGCAGTTACAGCTGCCCACAGTTGCCAACTAGTAGGGTTGCCAACTGCAACCTAGGAAATTCCTGGAGATTTGGGGGCAGTGCCTGAGAAGAGGGAGAATTCAGGGAAGGATTTCCCTTAGAGTCTGTGTTATACCATAGTGACTGACCTCTGAAGCTGCCGTTTTCCCTAGGGGAGCTAATCTATGAGGTCTGGAAATCAGTTGTCATTCAAGAACTCCAGCCCCCACCTGGAGGATGGCAACCATAGCTGCAAGCCCTGTCCCTAATGGTGCAAGGCAGTGGATGCAGTTGGGAGTGACGCTGCCACATCCACCAGGAGCAATGCTGCTGTGTGTGCCTCCCACGTGCCTCTTCCCAGAAGCCTTAGGCAGCACATACAGACCGGCATGTGGATGACAAAGTACTAGGAGGCAGGGGAAGGCATGAGTGCAGGTGTCAGAGGACATGCATGCATAGGGAGTCAGCAGCAGTGGGTCCAGTGAAAAGCCCTGGGCCGTGACAGTTGCCACACCTCAAGGTATGCTGATGCCCTGTCCTCCCCACTGCCCATCTATGCATCCTTTCCCTGTCCAAGGTCATCCAGCCAGGTGTAAGTGGAGGAGTGGGGAATCAAACCTGGTTCTCCCAGATTAGAGTCCGCACACTTAACCACTACACCAAACCAG
>JAPDNY010001302.1:0-17003 GCA_029375565.1 Gekko gecko | reverse complement strand
GGCCAAGTGCAAAGTGATGCACATTGGGGCCAAAAATCCTAACTATAATGTTGATGGGGTCCAAACTGGCAGAGACTGACCAAGAGAGAGATCTTGGAGTCGTAGTAGATACCTCACTGAAAATGTTGAGACTGAAAATGTCGAAAATGTCATCTGGATGATCAACAGCATCAGATAAACCATTCCAAGTGTCTCAGCAGGGCCCAATACTTGGCATAAGATAGCTGCAGCTGACAGAAGGATTGAAAGGGAAAAGTCAAAACCGTCAGACACATCCTGCTTAAACCTCATTGTAAAAATATCAGATGGCATTATTTCTGTAGCGTGAAAAATATACATTTTGGAAATTCAGCAGTGTGTTTTTCATATCAATTGCAAACTGGCATTTCTGCACTCAAGTAAAAGAGATTTTGAAGCTTAAACAGAAGTCCAGGGGCACCTTAATGCCTTCTTCTGGTGTTTGCCATTTTAACACCAATGACACAAAAATACTTTATAAATACTGGATTAAACAGAGAAATCTTGAGTGGTATGAGAACCTAAGAACATAAGAGAAGCCATCAGGCCAGTGGCCCATCCAGTCCAACACTCTGTCACACAGTGGCCAAAAATACCAGGTGGCCATCAGGAGGGGTTCACCAGTGGGGCCAAGACAATAGAAGCCCTCCCACTGTTGCCCCCTGCAAGCACTGGGTGAAGAAGTACTTCTTTTTATCCATTCTAACCCAACTGCTCAGCAATTTAATGGAGTGCCCACGAGTTCTTGTATTGTGAGAAAGTACTTCATTCTCTACGTGCTCTATCCCATACAGAATCGTGTAAACCTCGATCATGTCACCCCTCAGCCGTCGTTTCTCCAAGCTAAAGAGCCCCAAGCGCTTTAACCTTTCTTCATAGGGGAAGTGTTCCAACCCTTTTATCATTCTAGTTGTCCTTTTCTGCACTTTTTCCAGTGCTATAATATCTTTTCGGAGGTGTAGTGACCAGAATTGCACACAGTATTCTAAATGAGGTTGCACCATTGATTATACAGGGGCATTATGATAACTGGCTGATTTGTTTTCAATTCCCTTCCTAATAATCCCCAGCACAGGGTTGGCCCTTTTTGTTGCATTCACACAGTGTCTCGACATTTTCAGTGAGGTATCTACTATGACTCCAAGATCTCTCCCTTGGTCAGTCTCTGCCAGTTTGGACCCCATCAACATTATAGTTAGGATTTTTGGCTCCAATGTGCATCACTTTGCACTTGGCCACATTGAACCCCATTTACCATGTTGATGCCCACTTGCCCATCCTTGACAGATCCCTTTGGAGTGCCTCACAATCCTCCCTGGTTCTCACAACCCTGAACAATTTAGTGTCATCTGCAAATTTAGCCACTTCACTGCTTACTCCCAACTCCAAATCATTAATAAACATTAATAAACCCAGTACTGATCCCTGCAGTACCCACTGTTTACCACTCTCCACTGAGAAAATTGCCCATTTATACTCACTCTCTGCTGAACGTTGATTACAAAATTTTTGCTACAATCTTAGCAAACAGGTTTAAGAAGATAATGGCAGAAATTATCCATAAAGATCAGTCAGGTTTTATACCGAGAAGACAAATCAAAAACAATGTTAGGAATATAATTAATATATTAGAATACTACGAGCAAAATCCGGGAAACAGGTTGCGTTAATTTTTTTAGATGCAGAAAAAGCGTTCGATAACGTTAATTGGGAATACTTAAAACAAAAGCTTACATTATGGAATTGCGGTGAAAAATTTTTAAATTCAATTAAAGCCATTTATGAAGAGCAACACGCGAAAATTATTATAAATGGAGAAGTTACAAACAGTATCCCAATACAAAAAGGTACTGAGACAAGGATGCCCCTTATCACCGTTATTATTTATTTTTGGATTAGAAACACTAAATGATCTAGTGAGAAGTAATGAGAATATAACGGGGACTAAAATTAAAAAGGAACAATATAAACTACAGGCCTTTGCAGACGATCTGGTATTCATCCTGGAAGAGCCAATAAAAGCTATACCGCATCTATGGAAGGACTTACAAGAGTATGGCCAAGTAGCGGGTTTAAAAATCAACATAAAGAAAACAAAAATTATAACTAAAAATTGTACGACCACACAAATTGCTAAGATTCAAAATACTTCAAATTTACAGGTAGTTGAAAAAAATTAAATATTTAGGAATTACTATGACAAATAACAATAAAAATCTTTATAAAAATAACTATATAAAACTGTTAGAAGAGATAAAAAAAGATCTTAATACCTGGCAGGACTTAAATATATCATTTATGGGAAGAATCGCCGCAATTAAAATGAATATTTTACCACGCTTTTATTTCTGGCCCAATGCCTCCCCATTCTAACAAATAAAAAACTTTTTGAAGATTTGAACCGAGTAGTTAAAACCTTTATATGGCACGCTAAAAAGCCAAGAATTAACAGAAGACTACTATCAGATAAGAAAGAGAGGGAGGCCTAGGATTACCAGATTGGAACTTATACTATCAGGCCGCAGCTATGGGATGGATACGAGATTGGATCCAACTAGAAGAAGACAGAATCTTAAAACTAGAAGGTCACGATCTACCTATGGGCTGGCATGCCCATATCTGGTATAATATGGACAAAAAACAACAAATCTTCGAAAACCATATTATAAGAGGACCATTGATGAAAGTTTGGAGAGAAATTAAAAAGAGGTACTATCCCAAAATTCCGAATTGGATCTCCCCTTTAGAAGCCTTTGTCTTGCCATCATTATGGTTAAAAGAAAAAAATTAACTTATGAAAAACTTCTGACAGAAAAGAAAGAACTAAAGTCACTAGATTCACAAGAATTTCAAAAAATAAATTTAACCCCCTGGGAAAAAATACAGTTAAAATCCAGATTTGTTAAAGATAAAAAAATAAACTTCATGAGTACACACTCCCAACTAGATAAAATCTGGTTGTCGTCAGCGGACAAATTAATACAAAAACTGTATAACTTTCTTATAACTGAAGAATTAGTAGATGAAACGGTAAAACCAAATATGATCCTCTGGATGAGGGATATAGGGCATAACATTACTTTGGAACAGTGGTCCAGAACTTGGAGCTCTCTCAAGCTGCTCAGAGCCACAAACTACAGAGAAAATATCTATAAGATGTTTTTCAGGTGGCACTGGACGCCGGACAGGGTAGCAAAATGCTATAAAGGGGCATCAGATGTATGCTGGAGATGTAAAAAAAAGGTGGGAACGTACTTACATATCTGGTGGAACTGTGAAAATATAACAAAGTTTTGGAAAATGATTAAAAAAATAATTGAAGAATTAACCAAACTGAAGTTAGAATTAAAACCAGAATCTTTCCTACTGAACATGCTACCGGAGGAAATTAAAAAGGTAGACCAGAGAATTATTCTTTATATATTGACTGCAGCGAGAATTATGGTTGCCAAATGTTGGAAAAAGAAATCCTCCCCAATATAGAAGAAATAATAAATACTATATTGGAAATAGCTGAATTAGATAGGTTAAATCTTATACTCTCCGGAAGAGATGATTTAATACATGTAAATAGATGGAAAAAAATTTACGAATGGATTGAAAAGAAGAGATGAAAAAGAATCCAAAACCACTCCAACTGTATTTGTACAGGTTAACAGAAATTGGGGATTTAATGTATATCTATGTAATTTTGTCGGTGAAGTTGTTGACCTGGACTTTTGTCGTTGTATATATATGTATATAGGTCAAGAAAAACTTATAAATAAAAATATTAAAAAAAAAAAAAACAGAAGTCCAGGGGCACCTTAATGCCTTCTTCTGGTGTTTGCCATTTTAACACCAATGACACAAAAATACTTTATAAATACTGGATTAAACAGAGAAATCTTGAGTGGTATGAGAACCTAAGAACATAAGAGAAGCCATCAGGCCAGTGGCCCATCCAGTCCAACACTCTGTCACACAGTGGCCAAAAATACCAGGTGGCCATCAGGAGGGGTTCACCAGTGGGGCCAGGACACTAAAAGCCCTCCTACTGTTGCCCCCTGCAAGCACCAAGAATACAGAGTATCACTTGCCCAGACTGAGAGTTCTTATCTATACCTTGTGGCTAATAGCCACTGATGGACCTCTGTTCCATATGTTTATCCAATTACCTCTTGAAACTGTCCATGCTTGCAGCTGCCACTACCTCTTGTGGCAGTGAATTCAATGTGTTAATCACTCTTTGGGTGAAGAAGTACTTCCTTTTATCCATTCTAACCCAACTGCTCAGCAGTTTCATGGAGTGCCCATAATACAAGTTTGTGTACCATTTTGGACTTGTACTGTTTATGGACCTGCACACTATATGATATATTTTGATTTCACTGATATATATGGTCCTCTTATATAAATTGATTTTTGTGCATAACTTTTTGAGCACTTGTGGCCTGCGTTATTTGTGCAGTGCTTGTTTATTAGCTGCCATGTTTTTGTCACACATACGTGCATGTAACACTCAGGCCATAAGAAGCATTCTTATTTAGTATTATTAATGATTTGCTTTACTGAGTCTGATAGAATCTTTACAAGCAGCAAACCAAGGAATCTAGATGATTTTCAGACTAAATGGTACCTAAAGAGAGCTAATACAAAAGTTTATTCTTATTCAAGTCAATAGGGGGAAACAACTTGTTTAATTGAACAAGATTTGCCTCAGGAGCCTGAGAACAATTTCTTTCTTTTTAGACTATATAGCCTTAGACGGTTGGCACTTCTCTTGTAGACTCATGTGTCTCTTATTTGAAGTCACAAATAAAAGACATATTCTGATGTTTCTTCTCTTGTTCCATAACATCTCCTGATTACATTCTCTGTTGATTAACAGCAGTAACAGGGTTGTGGCTGCAGTTCTATAAGTCACTAGGTCTTTCCTGCCTCTGGGAAGCCTCTGTGGTTGCTTTCTTCTTGTTGTATCACTATAGATTAGGGTGGAATTCACATGCATTACAAATTTTGGACTAATTTAGTGAATAGTAATTATCCCACGTATGAATGTTGCTGTCATATTTTGCTCTGAGAGATATTTAATCCCCCACATTGACTATTAGAGTCTTTCTGCTGCAACATAAATGACACTTACCTAGAAAAAGTTGCACAATGGTTTGGGAATTAACCTTGACTCAAATTTATTTTATGACATAGTGTACAACAAAACATCAGCAAGTAAACGTAGGAGCCAGCATATCCCCTTTTATTGTTTGGATCATGGGGGCTGCCAGGGCTATTGCGTGCATATAAGGCTGTCATTGCAAAAATGTTTTCTCTCAGTTTGTTCTTCTCCCAGCTTGGCAGGAAACAAGGGCCTTTGATTTCCTGTTAGCTACAGATGCCTTATTCTTCATATTCCCCAGATGGGAAATGCTGGGGTCTTTGTGCCAAGTATATGGAAACTTAATTTCATTTTCAGCACTAGCTTAGTGTTTTGGGGGATATATTATTGCTTAGACATTTAGATCCAGTTCAGACAACATATGTCTTACATATGGGGGTGGGAAGCATGTCTTATTTCCCTGTCAATGTATTGGCTGGGCATTCAGTGCCACTTCTTCAGGGCTGCCGGCTTCAGGTTCCAGGAGATTTGGGGGATAGAGCCTGGGGAGGGCAGTGCTGGGGGAGGGGAGGGACCTCCTTTGCCTGTTTGGACAACACAGCCCAGTTGCAGAGAACTGCCAGCAAGAGCACCAGGGTCCCGTGCTAAGTCGTGGAATCTTGTGAGCAAAAATTCTACTTTGTGAACTATTGGCATTAAAGCTGTGAGTGAGTGACTTGGCCAGTGCATAAATTAGTTTGCTCTGGAGCCATCCTTCCTGGGCTAAGATGAAAATGTGTGAGCTGGAGGCTTAGAGGGAACATTGCTCTTCAGATACAGCTAACACCTAGCAAGTGTTTTGGGTAGTACAGGAGACATAAGACTCCCTCCCCCCCCGAAAGGTAAATATGGATTGTTGTATTATCTCTGGTGAAACAGGTCATACAGGTTTTCTCCACTGCTTCAAATTCCTACAGGACATGCTTGATAACAGTGAAACAAAAGAAATGGATGTGCACCTCACCAGCCTTGTTACCTCTGTCGTTGCATCTTCAGCTGTAACATCTTGCAGTGAGACCTTGCTAAAGGCTATAGTACACAATATACACAACTCACCATTCAAAAGCTCTCAGTCTCTGTTTGGGCCTGGGCAAGGGAGAGCTTTTGGCTTCTCTCCTGCAGGATTTTGCCACCAGAAATGGTACAGGGGTGGGGGGCTGTCTGTCCCTTCCTCAGGCTCCATGTGCTATGGACACGCACCAGAAGAAGGGGCAAACAGGCCCCCTAACATCATTTCTGGTGTTAAAAATGCCATGGAAGGGAAGCCCGAAACCATTTTCTTCCCTGTGCCCCCTTGCAGTCAAACAGAGCTTTTTAAAAGGTGAGACCACAGTTGATCATATAACCATGAGCTAGTCAGTGGCTACTAACCATGGTGACTAAAGGGAACCTCCACATTCAAAGGCAGTAAACCTCTGAAGCCCAGTGCCAGGAAACACTGTTGTTGAACCACCAGATGAACTGGTTGGCCACTGTGTGAGACAAGAAGGATGCTGGACTGAATAAACCACAGGTCTGATCCAGCAGGGCTCTTCTTATGTTTGGGGGGGGGGTTGGATTTTTCATATGTGTGCATGTGTGTGTGCCCCTGGAAGTTATGGTGACCTCTGGTGACTGACCCCTACTGGGGGCCTGGAGGATATTCAGAGAGGTGACTGAATAAAGCCTGCCCCCGCCTCCAAACTGCTGCTATTCCAAGAAAGTATCCCATCCAAGTATTTAGTGTGCCATCTTCTGCAGACACAGCTTGGGCAGCTTCTAAGGGAAGAGATGCTCTGCAAGGTTATCTCCCAGAGAGCATGTCAAGCCTTTTTTAGAGGCAGAAGAAAAGTTTTCTGTTCCTTCAGGCTTCTCAGATGTTTGGTGGGGAACAGGTGTGCCCAGAGAGTTGTACATGGCATGCAGATCTTTTCCTCATCTGTTGGCATTTTCAAGATGGATCCTAAAATGCATTTATGCTTGAAAACTGGTGGGTGCAGGGGGATGGGCCAGAAGGTATCCTCGCCTAGTCTGCAAAAAGCTGGGACTGGCCCTGACCACAATTAAGTACCAGACACTGATATCTGTTCTCTTGAAATCAATTGTACTTCTGGGAGATCTCCAGGGCCCAGCTAGAAGTTGGCAACCATACTTACCATCCATGCAGAAGCAGAATATGCAAATATGGCCAAATTTGCTAGGTGTAGATTGTAAAAGAAGTTGTTATCCTAGAAAACATCCCATAATTAGCAGCACTGTACAAAGCCTATAAAAATGAGATTTAACACTAATATACTTTTTCTTGGTATTGGTATCTTAAATGTACATACACATTTGCCAAGAAGATGTAATCATAATAATATTTACATTTACACAGCACTTTTGCAGCATTTGAAGCATTTCACATACAAGTCATCCTTACAAACGTTTGCAAGGCAAGTTATTATTATTCCATATTGCAGCTAATTATTCCATATTGCAGCTAATTATTCCATATTGCAGCGTTCCGTGCGCCTTGGTGTTTAGTCAGTGCCAGCCACATGACCACAGAAATGTCTTCGGACAGCGCTAGCTCTTCGGCTTTGAAACGGAGAGGAGCACCGCAACCCTAGAGTCGGATTCGACTGGCTTTTGAGCAAGGGAACCTTTACCTTTACCTTTATTGCAGCTAAAGAACTGAGGCTGGGACAATGACTTGTAAATTCATGAAGCAAGAACTGACCCAGGAACTTCCCAGCACACACTTCTAACCACTTCACAGCACCAGCTGTCACGCAGCATGGTAGTTAAGTGCAAATACTGTGAGCCACAAAATCCCTGGTTCAAATCTCATCCTACCTATAAAGGCTACCTGACCAGGGCTGATTCCAGGCCTTTGGGAGGCCCTGGGCAATGTGCCCTCTAGCCACCCTCCCCACTAAATACTGCCCCCTCCTTCTTTCCCTTCCATCAGTGAAGCTTTACCAAATTAAACTAAAGTTGGTGAACAATCTTTGTAATAGGGTTTTCAACTTCCAGGTGGGGCTTGGGGATCTTCCAGAATTACAACTAATCTCCAATCTACAGAGATCAGTTCCCCTGGGGAAAATGACTGCTTTGGAGGGCAGACTCTCTGGCATTATACCCCACTGATGTCCTTCCCTCCCTAAACCCCACTCTCCCCAGGATCCACCTCCCAAATTTCCAGGAATTTCCAAGCCTGATGTTGGCAACCTTATTCCATAGCCACAGGTTCCAGGGCAAGCTCCCTATTCTGTTCAGATGTTCATCCCCTCCTCAGAGGGCCAATGAGGAGTGTTCATAAAACTATCAGCCAGAACATTTGGCTTCCTCCCCAAGTCTTTGCCAGGGGACGCAGCATTTGGCATCTATTTGCTATTCTGAGAGCGGGGCTTCCCTACCCTTACATTGCTGGCAGCTAATGGTAAGGGAGCTGATGACACTGCAAGGTTTTGTGAGGCCGTACCTTGAGCTGGGGGGGTGGGGGGTGTAGAATGGTATGTTATAGTATGATCTCATCAGATCTCAGAAGCTAAGCAGGACTGGTACTTGGATAGGAGACCACTAATGAAGACTTTGCAGAGGAAGGCAATGGCAGTTTGACCTCACAAAGTAGGCTGGCATATCAGCCAGGTCTCAGGTGAAGAGGTAGCCACTGAAACCAAGAATTGACAAGATAAGTCAGGATTAAATGTTCATGTTTAGGATCAGTCCTGATTTCACAGACTAACCGTAGTTGCAATAAAGCATGATGTCATGTTAGGTCTGACCCAAACTTTTGTTTCAGGTTTTGTACTTTTTGTGCCTTTTAATTAAAAGATTAATTGGTAAATGAATCACTGTTAAAAAATAAAAAGAGGAAGTACAACTTGGTTCTTTAATCTGTGTAGGAACCCAGGCCCCAACCATCATGCACAAGTGCCCAGTTTGTCCGAAGCAGCCTCAAACAGACTGGAGCAGGAGTTGGGTACCACCTTATTCCATCTCATCGCGCTCTACTCCCTTTTGAACCAGATCTGTTCTGTCTTCTCCAGCTTCTTCCCCGAAGCATTTTGAAGGGCCAAGCCTGGGCTGTGCCCGCTGGCCTCCCTCTACCCAGAAGCCCTATGGGGACATGGCCAATCCTATAAGTGACCAATAGCATCACCCAAGCAATTTCTGCTTTGTTACTCCCCTTCCCAACCCCAGGTGAAGCTTCCCAACAGCTGATTGTCAGACAGCTGGTTGTCAAAGGGCCAGCAGTCAGTGAGCGCCTGACTCTTAAAGGGCCAGCTGCCATTGATCAGCTTGCTGATGTGAGGGTCTTTACAAGTTGCATCTGTGACCCCACTGGGCCTGATGGATGCCAGGCTTGACTACGTCAGGGGGATGAAAGGTGGGGGGCTGGTGTTGTTCCCACCGGTCTCTGACATCTTTCCAATAGATTAGGTAACTACACAGTTCAAACATATTAATCAAGTTGTACAAACTGAATTTGATAACAAGCTATGAAATTATACTAGTGATTCTAGCTTGTGTATGAGAGAGAAAATAATTTATGTTTGAAATTCATGTTGGATCAGTTAAGGATGTGATAGGTTATTGTGTTTCATTGGGTTTATGTACTAGAATTTCACTTTAACAATATATAGATTATAGAGAATGCAGTGCCTGCCAGAGAGCCAGCTAAGAATACATTTGTAAAAGTCAGAACTGCTTGGATTTTCCTTTTGTGCCTTTTAAGTTTGGTCTCGAGTGCCTTTCAGTTTATTCTTCTGCCAAAAGAGCACTGAAACAACTCTCCTGTGAGTCCTGCACTGGCTTCATGGAATAATTTATGGGGCATTTCCTTTCTTACTGGATATTTACAGTCTTTGGCTTGCAGAAGTGTAGAATCTTTCAGTTTTGTGATATGGAGTTCTTCAATAAAGAAGTGCTTTCTCTGAACTGAACACTACCTTCCAAAATTCTCTTAGTGGTTGAGGCCCGGCCCATAGCTTCCTTTGATTGTATTCTTGCTTTGCTCACCATCCACAGAATATATTGCTGAATTTAAAAAAAAAACTATACACACACACACCACATCCTGTCAGGCATTGAATGCAACACCAGATTTTTACTGCATTATATGCTGAAATCAACCTCTGGCCCACAAGGGTCATCTCCAGTGATTGCAGCGTGCCTACTCAAGCGTTCATAAACTAAGCCTTTCCTGAGTGCTTGTATGTTGGCCTCTCGCCAAAAAGCCATATTCTAAGCACATTGTTTTATGTATGACGATGGGGTGGAAAGAATTCCTTCTCTCCAGATTCCCCTCTATCACCACCATTTCTTTGATAATATTCAAAACAGGAAGAAATAGGGCACTAAGAAAAATGACATTTTTATAACAAATTAACCAGCTTCTCCAACATTGCTACCTGTTGGTTATATAGGCACAAAATAAATACATAAAGGCATATCTTTTAGTTGAATTGCAAAGAACTAAGGTCTGAACATAGGGTTGCCAGCCTTCAGGTGCGGTCTGGAGATCTCCTGGAATTAAAATTGATTTCCAGGCTATGGAGATCAGTTCCCCTGAAAGAAATGGCTGCCTTGGAGGGTGAAGCTGAGCTTCCTCCCTCTCCAAACCCTGCCCTTCCCAGGCTCCATCCCCAAATCTCCAGGTATTTCCTAGTACAGAGTTGGAAACCCTAACCCATTGCATAATATGAATCACTTCTGCCTGATCCTACCCTGTTCTGTATTGGTAAGATATTGAGATATATTAATATTATGTATTAATCTTATGTATTATATAAATATATTAATATTATTATATTATATACCCAAAGAGAAAATACGTGGCTCAGACAAATGAGATAGTCTTTTCCCATAAAACTGCGCTCCACTGGCTTGGCCCTCCATACAGACCCCTTCTCATCAGATGAAGAAGCTGAAGACTCTGACGGGGAGGTACCTGATCACCTAAAACCACCACAGAAGGAGGCAGAGTTGGGAGACCACCAAGAGCCCCCTTTGATGTGCCAGAAAAGCCTCAAGAGTCTGAAACAGTCTGTTCACCCTGGAAACCACCCCAGCCTTTGGATTCTGACTTGGACCCCGAATCCTCTGTCCTAGAGCACCAGTGCGCCATGCTGTGACATCAGAGGGCTTTTCCTAGCCAGCCCCTCAAGGCTCTCCAAGACCTGAAACACCTCAGCCCCATCACAGTACTTGCTGCCATACCAGGCATGGCACCTTTAAATACTGGTAGCCTGCTCCTGGAGGGGAAAAACCTGTATGTCCACCTCCTTGCAGTACTACTTAAGGCTTCAGTTCACCTACAGCCTTTGTTGGAACAACATCTATGATACACTGTTGGCTTCTGCTCCTACCTTGATTCCCAGACCCAGCTTTGATCCAGACAGGCTCTGATGGCATATATGTTAAATGCCTTAGAAAGCAGAAATCCCACTGCAGAAATCATTTAGGCCAGACCTAGCTATTTAATGTATTTAATAGCTAGGTCTGGCCTAAATGATTTCTGCAGTGGGATTTCTGCTTTCACATGATATATTTGTTCATTTAAGAATTACCATATGAATTTGTGTTGATAGCTTGCCAACTGAAGAATCTACCTCAGGAATTCAATTTCATAGCATATATTATGCTCCTGGGAAATAGGTTCTGGTATCTCCCAGCCACTGGTTTCTGATTCCAAATTGTCTGAAAGAATGGAAATTGACTAGCCATTTACGTATCTAAGGTCCTTTTTCAAGGGTCCTGCATTTCTACAACTTTCTTTAGAAATCTAGAACTAATTTATGGTGTAAGAGACATTCAGAGTGCTGAGAGAGGGGAGGCGTGGAAACATATTGTAATGGGATTAAAAAAAAAAAAACCTTTGCACCATACAGTGCAGATTAGTGTTTGGATGATCAATATTCATGACAAGTACTCACACCAGACATCATGTCACCAACTTGAAATATGGTAAGCTGGTCTTAGTTTAGGCATCATACTTTCACATAATGGAACTGAATCTGCTAACTTTTGGTTAGAAAATATTCCTACATTTGAAATCTGCCACAAATTAATTGGTAACATATGGTGTTTCAGCCTTTCAATTTTCCTATCCTGACATTCACTTGAAAAATGGAATACACCTTTAAAACTGGAAGTATAGAAATGTCTCCATTATCAAGTGGTAACTTGCCATTGTTTTTATCTAACCATTTGGTAAGTCAGTCATCTCTATTATCTTACGAAGTGATAAGAACTATAGCACCCACCTGCCTCAGCCCCACTTATCTCACAGCGTATTTGTTGTGGGGAGAGGAAGGGAAAGGAGTTTGTAAGCCACTCTGAGATACCTTTGGGTAGTGAAGGGTGGGGTATAAATCCAATCTCTTCTTCATATGTCTGCACCTCATCAGAAAACTGAGGAAACGGGAGTGCCATACTACTTGCCAGTATACTACAGATGACTTGTATGCCAAGGGAAAGTTGTACACCACTCTAAGTTAAGAGTATCCATCATTATTTCCATGTAGCTATAGTTGGAGTGTTAGGTCACGAGCCGAAGGGCGAGAGCAAAAGGGCGAGGCTCTTTGCCTGTGGCTCTTGGCCTAGGGGCTCTGTAAGAAGCCCAGGAAGAGCCAGGAAGCCAGGACCTTGGCTCCTTGGTAAGGTAAGGTAAGTAGACTCCTACACCAGGAGCCATATAAATACAAAGGGTTTTAAAAGGGGGGTTATAGAAAAGTATTTGTTTAAAAACAATTATGAAGCCAGAATGCCAGCAGGGGGTTGGGGGCTATCCAGTGTTTTGCATGGAGTGTCACATGTATGACTATCTGCCCACTGGTCAGAAGTCTTGGGTGTGTGCTCGGTGCAAGGAGCTCCTGGTTCTCAGGGAGCGAGTTTGCTCCCTTGAGGCCAAGGTGGCTGACCTGGAGAAGCAGGGACAGTCAGTTAGGTGCACGGGGAAGACTCTCGGGGACTTGTTAGATATGTCCCACTCTGGATCTGGCAGCCCGGCTGCTGCCAGGGAGCATGAGGGTCAAGGGGAAAAGGGGCACCATGCTGAGGATAAGGGGAATGTGCCCTCAGAAGGGACCTCTTCTTCAGCTGGTGAGCGGGTATCCTTTCGTACCAAGGAACCGTCCCTGGGAAGGGTGGGAGGGGGGCTCTTGGTAGTTGGTGATTCGATCCTTAGGCAGGTAGACAGCTGGGTGGCGAACCCGCGTACTGACCGTATGGTGACTTGCCTGCCTGGTGCGAAGGTAGCGGACATTACGCGTGTTTTAGATAGGCTGGTAGATAGTGCTGGGGAGGAGCCAGTGGTCGTGGTGCATGTCGGCACCAACGATGTGGGGAAATGCAGTCGTGAGGTCCTGGAGGAGAAATTTAGGCTGCTGGGCAGGAAACTCAAGGCCAGGACCTCCAAGGTAGCCTTCTCGGAAGTGCTACCTGTTCCACGCGCAGGGCCGGAGAGACAGGCACAGATCAGGAGTCTCAATGCGTGGATGAGACGGTGGTGTAGGGGGAAGGGTTCAAGTTTGTTAGGCACTGGGATGCTTTTTGGGACAAGAGGGAGCTGTACAAAAGGGACGGTCTCCACTTGTCCCGAGAAGGAACCAGGCTGCTGGCGCTCAAAATCAAAAAGGTGGCAGAGCAGTTTTTAAACTGAATAATGGGGGAAAGCCGACAGGAGATGAAAAGTCTCTGGTTCGGGATGGCTCATCTCAAAGAGATGAAGGGGTAGCTATTACTTTTGTACAAGGAAATGGATTACAATTGTCCACTGAGACTGTGGCTAATGATAGGAACTGCCTGGCAAGGTCTCGAGGCAGCAAGAGGAAGGCTGTGGGCTTAACAAACGTGGGAAACTATAAGTGTTTATACACAAATGCTAGAAGTCTCCGAGGTAAAATCGGGGAGTTGGAATGCTTGGTGTTGGGGGGGAAATAGACATTGTGGGTATTTCAGAAACTTGGTGGGATGAGGAAAATCAGTGGGATACGGTGATTCCTGGTTATAAATTATATCGGAAGGATAGGGGGAAAGGGTTGGAGGTGGGGTGGCTCTGTATGTCAGAGAGGGTATACCATCCAGTAAGATTGAGAGGGTAAGAGAATTGGATTCCCTTCTGGAAATGCTATGGGTTGAAATAGTGGGTCCAAAAGGAGGCTTAACAGTGGGAGTTTGTTATCGCCCACCAGATCAAAAGATAGAGGAGGATTATAAAATGATGAATGAATTAAAGATAGCGGCTAGACGAAATAACTGTGTTGTAATAGGCGACTTTAACTACCCACACATTGATTGGGTCAATAAGAGTTCTAGTCGGGAAAAAGAGATTGCGTTCTTAGACACTCTCAATGACTGTGCTGTGGAACAGATGGTCACAGATCCTACCAGGGGAGAGGCGATCCTGGATTTGGTCCTAAGTAACACCCAAGACCTGGTGAGAGATGTAAAAGTGATTGCACCACTTGGAAACAGTGACCATAATGTCATTGAGTTTAACATTTGTACAGATAGGGAGTTGCCCAAAAAGACTGACGCAACCACTTTTAACTTTAAAAGGGGTAACTTCTCTGGTATGAGGGGACATGTGAGGAAGAAATTGAAAGGAAGAGTGGAGAAGGTCAAAACCATTGGGGAAGCTTGGAGACTATTTAAAAAGACAATCCTAGAAGCTCAGAAAAAATATATACCGCAGGTTAGGAAAGGTACAAATAGGTATAGAAAAAAGCCTGCATGGTTAACAAATAAAGTAATGGAAGCTGTAAAAGGTAAGAAGGATTCCTTTAAGCGGTGGAAAGCTAGTCTTAGTGAGGTTGATAAAAGGGAACACAGACTATGGCAAATAAAATGCAAGTCTGTGATCAGGCAAGCAAAAAGGGAATATGAGGAGCATATCGCAAAAACATAAAGACCAACAATAAAACTTTCTTCAAATACATTAGAAGTAGGAAGCCAGCCAGGGAGGCAGTGGGGCCCTTGGATGACCAAGGGAGTAAAAGGAGTAGTGAAGGATGATAGGGAAATGGCTGAGAAGCTGAATGCATTTTTTGCCTCTGTCTTCACTGTGGAAGAGGAGAAGTGTTTGCCCACTCCAGAAGCACTGATTTCGGGAGGGGTTTGAAAGACCTGAATCAGATTGCGGTGACAAGAGAGGAAGTCCTCCGACTGATGGACAATTTAAAAACTAATAAATCACCAGGCCCGGATGGCATTCATCCGAGAGTTCTGAAAGAACTCAAATGTGAACTTGTGGATCTCCTGACAAAAATATGTAATCTTTCTTTAAAATCTGCCTCCATTCCTGATGACTGGAAGGTAGCTAATGTCACTCCAATCTTTAAAAAGGGCTCCAGGGGAGATCCAGGAAATTACAGGCCAGTCAGTCTGACATCGATACCGGGTAAGTTGGTGGAAACTGTTATTAAGGAAAGAATTAGTAGGCACATTGATGAACAAAAACTATTGAGGCAGACTCAGCATGGGTTCTGTAAGGGAAGATCTTGTCTCACTAACCTGTTAGTGTTTTTTGAGGAGTGAACAAACATGTGGACAAGGGGGACCCAATAGATATTATTTACCTTGACTTCCGGAAAGCTTTTGATACAGTTCCTCATCAAAGGCTCCTAAGTAAGCTCAATAGTCATGGGATAAAAGGACAAGTCCTCTTGTGGATCAAAAACTGGCTTATAAATAGGAAACAGAGAGTGAGTATAAATGGGAAACTTTCTCAGTGGAGGGTGGTAAGCAGTGGGGTACCACAGGGATCAGTACTCGGTCCCATGCTTTTTAACTTGTTTATTAACGATTTGGAATTGGGAGTAAGCAGTGATGTGGCTAAATTTGCAGATGACACGAAGTTGTTCAGGGTGGTGAAAACCAGGGAGGATTGTGAGGCACTCCAAAGGGATCTGTTGAGGATGGGTGAGTGGGCGTCAACGTGGCAAATGGGGTTCAATGTGGCCAAGTGCAAAGTGATGCACATTGGAGCCAAAAATCCTAAATATAAATACACGTTGATGGGGTCTGATCTGGCAGAGACTGACCAAGAGAGAGATCTTGGAGTCGTAGTGGATAACTCGCTGAAAATGTCTACACAATGTGTAGCTGCAATAAAGAAGGCCAACGCTATGCTGGGGATTATTAGGAAGGGAATTGATAACAAATCAGCCAGTATCATCATGCCCCTGTATAAATCATTGGTGCGACCTCATTTGGAATACTGTGTACAGTTCTGGTCACCACATCTCAAAAAGGATATTATAGCATTGGAAAAAGTTCAGAGAAGGGCAACTAGAATGATAAAAGGGTTGGAACACCTTCCCTATGAAGAAAGGTTAAAATGCTTGGGGCTCTTTAGCTTGGAGAAACGACGGCTGAGGGGTGACATGATCGAGGTTTATAAGATTATGAATGGGATTGAGCAGGTTGAGAAAGAAGTACTTTTCTCCCTTTCTCACAATACAAGAACTCGTGGGCACTCTATGAAATTGCTGAGCAGTCAGGTTAGAACAGATAAAAGGAAATCCTTCTTCACCCAAAGAGTGATTAACATATGGAATTCACTGCCACAGGAGGTCGTGGCAGCTGCAAGCATGGACAGTTTCAAGAGGGAATTGGATAAACATCTGGAGCAGAAGTCCATCAGTGGCTATTAGCCACAGGGTATAGATGGGAACTCTCAGTCTGGGGCAGGTGATGCACTCTATTCTTGGTGCTGGAGGGGGCAGCAGTGGGAGGGCTTCTGGTGCCCTGGCCCCACTGCTGGACCTCCTGATGGCACCTGGTATATTTTGGCCGCTGTGTGACAGTGTTGGACTAGATGGGCCATTGGCCTGATTCAACATTGGCTTCTCTTATGTTCTTATGTTCTTATGCTTACTTG
>JAPDNY010001301.1:0-17022 GCA_029375565.1 Gekko gecko | reverse complement strand
ACATGTATTGCTCCATTTGAGTGGAATGACAGCCCCTGGGTGCTGCAGGAGTTTCTGGAGACTGGAATGACATGTCCCAGAGTGGAATGACAGCCCCAGGGTGCTACAGGAGTGTTCTGGGACTGGAATGACATGTCCCAGAGTGGAATGACAGCCCCAGGGTGCAGCAGGAGTGTGCAGGGACAGTAATGAGAGGCCACGGAGTGGAATGACAGCTCCAGGGTGCTGCAGGAGTTTCTGGAGACTGGAATGACATGTCCCAGAGTGGAATGACAGCCCCAGGGTGCTCCAGGAGTGTTCTAGGACTGGAATGACATGTCCCAGAGTGGAATGACAGCCCCAGAGTGCAGCAGGAGTGTGCAGGGACAGGAATGAGAGGCATCGGAGTGGAATGACAGCCCCAGGGTTCAGCAGGAGAGTGCAGGGACAGAAATGAGAGGCCACGGAGTGGAATGACAGCCCCAGAGTGCTGCAGGAGTTTCTGGAGACTGGAATGACATGTCCCAGAATGGAATGACAGCCCCAGGGTGCTACAGGAGTGTTCTGGGACTGGAATGACATGTCCCAGAGTGAAATGACAGCCCCAGGGTGTTCCAGGAGTGTTCTGGGACTGGAATGAAATGTCCCAGAGTGGAATGACAGCCCCAGGGTGCAGTAGGAGTGTGCAGGGACAGGAATAAGAGGCAACGGAGTGGAATGAGAACCCCAGGGTGCAGCAGGAGAGTGCAGGGACAGGAATGAGAGGCCACGGAGTGGAATGACAGCCCCAGGGTGCTGCAGGAGTATTCGGGGACTGGAATGACATGTCCCAGAGTGGAATGACAGCCCCAGGGTGTTCCAGGAGTGTTCTGGGACTGGAATGACATGTCCCAGAGTGGAATGACAGCCCCAGGGTGCAGCAGGAGTGTGCAGGGACAGGAATGAGAGGCAACGGAGTGGAATGACAGCCCCAGGGTGCAGCAGGAGAGTGCAGGGAGAGGAATGAGAGGCCACAGGGTGGAATGACAGCCCCAGGGTGCAGCAGGAGAGTCCAGGGACAGAAAGGAGAGGTCACTGAGTGGAATGACAGCCCCAGGCTGCAGCAGGAGTGTTCTGGGACTGGAATGACATGTCCCAGAGTGGAATGACAGCCCCAGGGTGCTCCAGGAGTGTTCTGGGACTGGAATGACATGTCCCAGAGTGGAATGACAGGCCCAGGGTGCAGCAGGAGTGTGCAGGGACAGGAATGAGAGGCCACGGAGTGGAATGACAGCCCCAGGGTGCAGCAGGAGAGTCCAAGGACTGGAATGAGGGACCACTCAGTGGAATGACAGCCCCAGGGTGCTGCAGGAGTGTTCGGGGACTGAAATGACATTTCCCAGAGTGGAATGACAGCCCCAGGGTGCTCCAGGAGTGTTCTGGGACTGCAACGACATGTCCCAGAGTGGAATGACAGCCCCAGGGTGCAGCAGGAGTGTGCAGGGACAGGGAATGAGAGGCCACGGAGTGGAATGACAGCCCCAGGGTGCTCCAGGAGTGTTCTGGGACTGGAATGACATGTCCCAGAGTGGAATGCCAGCCCCAGGGTGCTCCAGGAGTGTTCTGGGACTGGAATGACATGTCCCAGAGTGGAATGACAGCCCCAGAGTGTAGCTGGAGAGTGCAGGGACAGGAAGGAGAGGCCACAGAGTGGAATGACAGCCCCAGGGTGCAGCAGGAGAGTCCAGGGACAGGAAGGAGAGGCCACGGAGTGGAATGAAAGCCCCAGGGTGCTCCAGGAGTGTGCAGGGACAGGAATGAGAGGCCACGGAGTGGAATGACAGACCCAGGGTGCAGCAGGAGACTGCAGGGAGAGGAATGAGAGGCCACGGGGTGGAATGACAGCCCCAGGGTGCAGCAGGAGAGTCCAGGGACAGAAAGGAGAGGTCACTGAGTGGAATGACAGCCCCAGGCTGCAGCAGGAGTGTTCTGGGACTGGAATGACATGTCCCAGAGAGGAATGACAGCCCCAGGGTGCTCCAGGAGTGTTCTGGGACTGGAATGAGATGTTCCAGAGTGGAATGATAGCCCCAGGGTGCTCCAGGAGTGTTCTGGGACTGGAATGACATGTCCCAGAGTGGAATGACAGCCCCAGGGTGCTCCAGGAGAGTTCTGGGACTGCAATGACATGTCCCAGAGTGGAATGACAGCCCCAGGGTGCAGCAGGTGTGTGCAGGGACAGTAATGAGAGGCCACGGAGTGCAATGACAGCTCCAGGGTGCTGCAGGAGTTTCTGGAGACTGGAATGACATGTCCCAGAGTGGAATGACAGCCCCAGGGTGTTCCAGGAGTGTTCTGGGACTGGAATGACATGTCCCAGAGTGGAATGACAGGCCCAGGGTGTTCCAGGAGTGTTCTGGGACTGGAATGAAATGTCCCAGAGTGGAATGACAGCCCCAGGGTGCAGTAGGAGTGTGCAGGGACAGGAATAAGAGGCAACGGAGTGGAATGAGAGCCCCAGGGTGCAGCAGGAGAGTGCAGGGACAGGAATGAGAGGCCACGGAGTGGAACGACAGCCCCAGGGTGCTGCAGGAGTATTCGGGGACTGGAATGACATGTCCCAGAGTGGAATGACAGCCCCAGGGTGTTCCAGGAGTGTTCTGGGACTGGAATGACATGTCCCAGAGTGGAATGACAGCCCCAGGGTGCAGCAGGAGTGTGCAGGGACAGGAATGAGAGGCAACGGAGTGGAATGACAGCCCCAGGGTGCAGCAGGAGAGTGCAGGGAGAGGAATGAGAGGCCACGGGGTGGAATGACAGCCCCAGGGTTCAGCAGGAGAGTCCAGGGACAGAAAGGAGAGGTCCCAGAGTGGAATGACAGCCCCAGGCTGCAGCAGGAGTGTTCTGGGACTGGAATGAGATGTTCCAGAGTGGAATGATAGCCCCAGGGTGCTCCAGGAGTGTTCTGGGACTGGAATGACATGTCCCAGAGTGGAATGACAGCCCCAGGGTGCTCCAGGAGAGTTCTGGGACTGCAATGACATGTCCCAGAGTGGAATGACAGCCCCAGGGTGTTCCAGGAGTGTTCTGGCACTGGAATGACATGTCCCAGAGTGGAATGACAGCCCCAGGGTGTTCCAGGAGTGTTCTGGGACTGGAATGACATGTCCCAGAGTGGAATGACAGCCCCAGGGTGCAGCAGGAGTGTGCAGGGACAGGAATGAGAGGCAACGGAGTGGAATTACAGCCCCAGGGTGCAGCAGGAGAGTGCAGGGACAGGAATGAGAGGCCACGGAGTGGAATGACAGCCCCTGGGTGCTGCTGGAGTTTCTGGAGACTGGAATGACATGTCCCAGAGTGGAATGACAGCCCCAGGGTGCTGCAGGAGTGTTCTGGGACTGGAATGACATGTCCCAGAGTGGAATGACAGCCCCAGGGTGCAGCAGGAGTGTGCAGGGACAGTAATGAGAGGCAACGGAGTGGAATGACAGCCCCAGGGTGCAGCAGGAGAGTGCAGGGAGAGGAATGAGAGGCCACGGGGTGGAATGACAGCCCCAGGGTTCAGCAGGAGAGTCCAGGGACAGAAAGGAGAGGTCACTGAGTGGAATGACAGCCCCAGGGTGCAGCAGGAGTGTTCTGGGACTGGAATGACATGTCCCAGAGTGGAATGACAGCCCCAGGCTGCAGCAGGAGTGTTCTGGGACTGGAATGAGATGTTCCAGAGTGGAATGATAGCCCCAGGGTGCTCCAGGAGTGTTCTGGGACTGGAATGACATGTCCCAGAGTGGAATGACAGCCCCAGGGTGCTCCAGGAGAGTTCTGGGACTGCAATGACATGTCCCAGAGTGGAATGACAGCCCCAAGGTGTTCCAGGAGTGTTCTGGGACTGGAATGACATGTCCCAAAGTGGAATGACAGCCCCAGGGTGTTCCAGGAGTGTTCTGGGACTGGAATGACATGTCCCAGAGTGGAATGACAGCCCCAGGGTGCAGCAGGAGTGTGCAGGGACAGGAATGAGAGGCAACGGAGTGGAATGACAGCCCCAGGGTGCAGCAGGAGAGTGCAGGGACAGGAATGAGAGGCCACGGAGTGGAATGACAGCCCGTGGGTGCTGCAGGAGTTTCTGGAGACTGGAATGACATGTCCCAGAGTGGAATGACAGCCCCAGGGTGCTACAGGAGTGTTCTGGGACTGGAATGACATGTCCCAGAGTGGAATGACAGCCCCAGGGTGCAGCAGGAGTGTGCAGGGACAGTAATGAGAGGCCACGGAGTGGAATGACAGCTCCAGGGTGCTGCAGGAGTTTCTGGAGACTGGAATGACATGTCCCAGAGTGGAATGACAGCCCCAGGGTGCTCCAGGAGTGTTCTAGGACTGGAATGACATGTCCCAGAGTGGAATGACAGCCCCAGAGTGCAGCAGGAGTGTGCAGGGACAGGAATGAGAGGCATCGGAGTGGAATGACAGCCCCAGGGTTCAGCAGGAGAGTGCAGGGACAGAAATTAGAGGCCACGGAGTGGAATGACAGCCCCAGAGTGCTGCAGGAGTTTCTGGAGACTGGAATGACATGTCCCAGAGTGGAATGACAGCCCCAGGGTGCTACAGGAGTGTTCTGGGACTGGAATGACATGTCCCAGAGTGAAATGACAGCCCCAGGGTGTTCCAGGAGTGTTCTGGGACTGGAATGAAATGTCCCAGAGTGGAATGACAGCCCCAGGGTGCTGTAGGAGTGTGCAGGGACAGGAATAAGAGGCAACGGAGTGGAATGAGAGCCCCAGGGTGCAGCAGGAGAGTGCAGGGACAGGAATGAGAGGCCACGGAGTGGAATGACAGCCCCAGGGTGCTGCAGGAGTATTCGGGGACTGGAATGACATGTCCCAGAGTGGAATGACAGCCCCAGGGTGTTCCAGGAGTGTTCTGGGACTGGAATGACATGTCCCAGAGTGGAATGACAGCCCCAGGGTGCAGCAGGAGTGTGCAGGGACAGGAATGAGAGGCAACGGAGAGGAATGACAGCCCCAGGGTGCAGCAGGAGAGTGCAGGGAGAGGAATGAGAGGCCACAGGGTGGAATGACAGCCCCAGGGTGCAGCAGGAGAGTCCAGGGACAGAAAGGAGAGGTCACTGAGTGGAATGACAGCCCCAGGCTGCAGCAGGAGTGTTCTGGGACTGGAATGACATGTCCCAGAGTGGAATGACAGCCGCAGGGTGCTCCAGGAGTGTTCTGGGACTGGAATGAGATGTTCCAGAGTGGAATGATAGCCCCAGGGTGCTCCAGGAGTATTCTGGGACTGGAATGACATGTCCCAGAGTGGAATGACAGCCCCAGGGTGCTCCAGGAGTGTTCTGGGACTGCAATGACATGTCCCAGAGTGGAATGACAGGCCCAGGGTGCAGCAGGAGTGTGCAGGGACAGGAATGAGAGGCAACGGAGTGGAATGACAGCCCCAGGGTGCAGTCGGAGAGTGCAGGGACAGGAATGAGAGGCCACGGAGTGGAATGACAGCCCCAGGGTGCTGCAGGAGTTTCTCGGAGACTGGAATGACATGTCCCAGAGTGGAATGACAGCCCCAGGGTGCTACAGGAGTGTTCTGGGACTGGAATGACATGTCCCAGAGTGGAATGACAGCCCCAGGGTGTTCCAGGAGTGTTCTGGGACCGGAATGAAATGTCCCAGAGTGGAATGACAGCCCCAGGGAGCAGCAGGAGTGTGCAGGGACAGTAATGAGAGGCCACGGAGTGGAATGACAGCCCCAGGGTGCAGCAGGAGAGTCCAGGGACAGAAAGGAGAGGTCACTGAGTGGAATGACAGCCCCAGGCTGCAGCAGGAGTGTTCTGGGACTGGAATGACATGTCCCAGAGTGGAATGACAGCCCCAGGGTGCTCCAGGAGTGTTCTGGGACTGGAATGAGATGTCCAAGAGTGGAATGATAGCCCCAGGGTGCTCCAGGAGTGTTCTGGGACTGGAATGACATGTCCCAGAGTGGAATGACAGCCTCAGGGTGCTCTAGGAGAGTTCTGGGACTGCAATGACATGTCCCAGAGTGGAATGACAGCCCCAGGGTGCAGCAGGGTGTGCAGGGACAGTAATGAGAGGCCACGGAGTGGAATGACAGCTCCAGGGTGCTGCAGGAGTTTCTGGAGACTGGAATGACATGTCCCAGAGTGGAATGACAGCCCCAGGGTGCTCCAGGAGTGTTCTAGGACAGGAATGACATGTCCCAGAGTGGAATGACAGCCCCAGGGTGTTCCAGGAGTGTTCTGGGACTGGAATGACATGTCCCAGAGTGGAATGACAGGCCCAGGGTGCAGCAGGAGTGTGCAGGGACAGGAATGAGAGGCAACGGAGTGGAATGACAGCCCCAGGGTGCAGCAGGATAGTGCAGGGACAGGAATGAGAGGCCACGGAGTGGGAATGACAGCCCCAGGGTGCTGCAGGAGTTTCTGGAGACTCAAATGATATGTCCCAGAGTGGAATGACAGCCCCAGGGTATTCCAGGAGTGTTCTGGGACCGGAATGAAATGTCCCAGAGTGGAATGACAGCCCCAGGGTGCAGCAGGATTGTGCTGGGACAGGAAGGAGAGGCCACGGAGTGGAATGAGAGCCCCAGGGTGCAGCAGGAGAGTGCAGGGTCAAGAATGAGAGGCCACGGAGTGGAATGACAGCCCCAGGGTGCTGCAGGAGTTTCTGGAGACTCAAATGATATGTCCCAGAGTGGAATGACAGCCCCAGGGTATTCCAGGAGTGTTCTGGGACCGGAATGAAATGTCCCAGAGTGGAATGACAGCCCCAAGGTGTAGCAGGAGTGTGCAGGGACAGGAATAAGAGGCAACGGAGTAGAATGAAAGCCCCAGGGTGCAGCAGGAGTATTCGGGGACTGGAATGAAATGTCCCAGAGTGGAATGACAGCCCCAGGGTGTTCCAGGAGTGTTCTGGGACTGGAATGACATGTCCCAGAGTGGAATGACAGCACCAGGGTGCAGCAGGAGTGTGCAGGGACAGGAATGAGAGGCAACGGAGTGTAATGACAGCCCCAGGGTGTAGCAGGAGTGTGCAGGGAGAGGAATGAGAGGCCATGGAGTGGAATGACAGACCCAGGGTGCAGCAGGAGAGTGCAGGGAGAGGAATAAGAGGCCACGGAGTGGAATGACAGCCCCAGGGTGCAGCAGGAGAGGGCAGGGACAGGAATGAGAGGCCACGGAGTGGAATGACAGCCCCAGGGTGCTGCAGGAGTGTTCTGGGACTGGAATGACATGTCCCAGAGTGGAATGACAGCCCCAGGGTGCTCCAGGAGTGTTCTGGGACTGGAATGACATGTCCCAGAGTGGAATGACAGCCCCAGGGTGCTCTAGGAGAGTTCTGGGACTGCAATGACATGTCCCAGAGTGGAATGACAGCCCCAGGGTGCAGCAGGAGTGTGCAGGGACAGTAATGAGAGGCCACGGAGTGGAATGACAGCCCCAGGGTGCAGCCGGAGAGTGCAGGGACAGGAATGAGAGGCCACGGAGTGGAGAATGACAGCCCCAGGGTGCTGCAGGAGTTTCTCGAGACTGGAATGACATGTCCCAGAGTGGAATGACAGCCCCAGGGTGCTACAGGAGTGTTCTGGGACTGGAATGACATGTCCCAGACTGGAATGACAGCCCCAGGGTGTTCCAGGAGTGTTCTGGGACCGGAATGACATGTCCCAGAGTGGAATGACAGCCCCAGGGAGCAGCAGGAGTGTGCAGGGACAGTAATGAGAGGCCACGGAGTGGAATGACAGCCCCAGGGTGCAGCAGGAGAGTCCAGGGACAGAAAGGAGACGTCACTGAGTGGAATGACAGCCCCAGGCTGCAGCAGGAGTGTTCTGGGACTGGAACGACATGTCCCAGAGTGCAATGACAGCCCCAGGGTGCTCCAGGAGAGTTCTGGGACTGGAATGAGATGTCCAAGAGTGGAATGATAGCCCCAGGGTGCTCCAGGAGTGTTCTGGGACTGGAATGACATGTCCCAGAGTGGAATGACAGCCTCAGGGTGCTCTAGGAGAGTTCTGGGACTGCAATGACATGTCCCAGAGTGGAATGACAGCCCCAGGGTGCAGCAGGAGTGTGCAGGGACAGTAATGAGAGGCCACGGAGTGGAATGACAGCTCCAGGGTGCTGCAGGAGTTTCTGGAGACTGGAATGACATGTCCCAGAAGTGGAATGACAGCCCCAGGGTGCTCCAGGAGTGTTCTAGGACAGGAATGACATGTCCCAGAGTGGAATGACAGCCCCAGGGTGTTCCAGGAGTGTTCTGGGACTGGAATGACATGTCCCAGAGTGGAATGACAGGCCCAGGGTGCAGCAGGAGTGTGCAGGGACAGGAATGAGAGGCAACGGAGTGGAATGATAGCCCCAGGGTGCAGCAGGATAGTGCAGGGACAGGAATGAGAGGCCACGGAGTGGAATGACAGCCCCAGGGTGCTGCAGGAGTTTCTGGAGACTCAAATGATATGTCCCAGAGTGGAATGACAGCCCCAGGGTATTCCAGGAGTGTTCTGGGACCGGAATGAAATGTCCCAGAGTGGAATGACAGCCCCAGGGTGCAGCAGGAGTGTGCAGGGACAGGAAGGAGAGGCCACGGAGTGGAATGAGAGCCCCAGGGTGCAGCAGGAGAGTGCAGGGTCAAGAATGAGAGGCCACGGAGTGGGAATGACAGCCCCAGGGTGCTGCAGGAGTATTCGGGGACTGGAATGACATGTCCCAGAGTGGAATGACAGCCCCAGGGTGTTCCAGGAGTGTTCTGGGACTGGAATGACATGTCCCAGAGTGGAATGACAGCCCCAGGGTGCAGCAGGAGTGTGCAGGGACAGGAATGAGAGGCAACGGAGTGTAATGACAGCCCCAGGGTGCAGCAGGAGAGTGCAGGGACAGAAATGAGAGGCCACGGAGTGGAGATGACAGCCCCAGGGTGTAGCAGGAGTGTGCAGGGAGAGGAATGAAAGGCCATGGAGTGGAATGACAGACCCAGGGTGCAGCAGGAGAGTGCAGGGAGAGGAATAAGAGGCCACGGAGTGGAATGACAGCCCCAGGGTGCAGCAGGAGAGGGCAGGGACAGGAATGAGAGGCCACGGAGTGGAATGACAGCCCCAGGGTGCTGCAGGAGTGTTCTGGGACTGGAATGACATGTCCCAGAGTGGAATGACAGCCCCAGGGTGCTCCAGGAGAGTTCAGGGACTGCAATGACATGTCCCAGACTGGAATGACAGCCCCAGGGTGTTCCAGGAGTGTTCTGGGACCGGAATGACATGTCCCAGAGTGGAATGACAGCCCCAGGGTGCAGCAGGAGTGTGCAGGGACAGGAATAAGAGGCCACGGAGTAGAATGACAGCCCCAGGGTGCTGCAGGAGTATTCGGGGACTGGAATGACATGTCCCAGAGTGGAATGACAGCCCCAGGGTGTTCCAGGAGTGTTCTGGGACCGGAATGACATGTCCCAGAGTGGAATGACAGCCCCAAGTTGTAGCAGGAGTGTGCAGGGACAGGAATAAGAGGCAACGGAGTGGAATGAAAGCCCCAGGGTGCAGCAGGAGTATTCGGGGACTGGAATGACATGTCCCAGAGTGGAATGACAGCCCCTGGGTGTTCCAGGAGTGTTCTGTGACTGGAATGACATGTCCCAGAGTGGAATGACAGCCCCAGGGTGCAGCAGGAGTGTGCAGGGACAGGAATGAGAGGCAACGGAATGGAATGACATCCCCAGGGTGCAGCAGGAGAGTGCAGGGATAGGAAGGAGAGGCCACGGAGTGGAATGACAGCCCCAGGGTGTAGCAGGAGTGTGCAGGGAGAGGAATGAGAGGCCACGGAGTGGGAATGACAGCCCCAGGGTGCAGCAGGAGAGTGCAGGGACAGGAATGAGAGGCTACGGAGTGGAATGACAGCCCCAGGGTGTAGCAGGAGTGTGCAGAGAGAGGAATGAGAGGCCACGGAGTGAAATGACAGCCCCAGGGTGCAGCAGGAGAGTGCAGGGAGAGGAATAACAGGCCACGGAGTGGAATGACAGCCCCAGGGTGCAGCAGGAGAGTGCAGGGACAGAAATGAGAGGCCACGGAGTGGAATGACAGCCCCAGGGTGTAGCAGGAGTGTGCAGGGAGAGGAATGAGAGGCAACGGAGTGGAATGACAGCCCCAGGCTGCAGCAGGAGTGTTCTGGGACTGGAATGACATGTCCCAGAGTGGAATGACAGCCCCAGGGTGCTCCAGGAGTGTTCTGGGACTGGAATGAGATGTTCCAGAGTGGAATGATAGCCCCAGGGTGTTCCAGGAGTATTCTGGGACTGGAATGACATGTCCCAGAGTGGAATGACAGCCCCAGGGTGCTCCAGGAGTGTTCTGGGACTGCAGTGACATGTCCCAGAGTGGAATGACAGGCCCAGGGTGCAGTAGGAGTGTGCAGGGACAGGAATAAGAGGCAACGGAGTGGAATGACAGCCCCAGGGTGCAGCGGGTGTGTGCAGGGACAGTAATGAGAGGCCACGGAGTGGAATGACAGCCCCAGGGTGCAGCAGGAGTTTCAGGAGACTGGAATGACATGTCCCAGAGTGGAATGACAGCCCCAGGGTGTTCCAGGAGTGTTCTGGGACTGGAATGACATGTCCCAGAGTGGAATGACAGGCCCAGGGTGCAGCAGGAGAGTGCAGGGACAGGAATGAGAGGCAACGGAGTGGAATGACAGCCCCAGGGTGCAGCCGGAGATTGCAGGGACAGGAATGAGAGGCCACGGAGTGGAATGACAGCCCCAGGGTGCTGCAGGAGTTTCTCGAGACTGGAATGACATGTCCCAGAGTGGAATGACAGCCCCAGGGTGCTACAGGAGTGTTCTGGGACTGGAATGACATGTCCCAGAGTGGAATGACAGCCCCAGGGTGTTCCAGGAGTGTTCTGGGACCGGAATGAAATGTCCCAGAGTGGAATGACAGCCCCAGGGAGCAGCAGGAGTGTGCAGGGACAGTAATGAGAGGCCACGGAGTGGAATGACAGCCCCAGGGTGCAGCAGAAGAGTCCAGGTACAGAAAGGAGAGGTCACTGAGTGGAATGACAGCCCCAGGCTGCAGCTGGAGTGTTCTGGGACTGGAATGACATGTCCCAGAGTGGAATGACAGCCCCAGGGTGCTCCAGGAGTGTTCTGGGACTGGAATGAGATGTCCCAGAGTGGAATGAGAGCCCCAGGGTGCTCCAGGAGTGTTCTGGGACTGGAATGACATGTCCCAGAGTGGAATGACAGCCCCAGGGTGCAGCAGGAGTGTGCAGGGACAGGAATGAGAGGCAACGGAGTGGAATGACAGCCCCAGGGTGCAGCAGGAGAGTGCAGGGATAGGAAGGAGAGGCCACGGAGTGGAATGACAGCCCCAGGGTGTAGCAGGAGTGTGCAGGGAGAGGAATGAGAGGCCACGGAGTGGAATGACAGCCCCAGGGTGCAGCAGGAGAGTGCAGGGACAGGAATGAGAGGCTACGGAGTGGAATGACAGCCCCAGGGTGCAGCCGGAGTGTGCAGAGAGAGGAATGAGAGGCCACGGAGTGAAATGACAGCCCCAGGGTGCAGCAGGAGAGTGCAGGGAGAGGAATAACAGGCCACGGAGTGGAATGACAGCCCCAGGGTGCAGCAGGAGAGTGCAGGGACAGAAATGAGAGGCCACGGAGTGGAGACGGCAGCCCCAGGCTGCAGCAGGAGTGTTCTGGGACTGGAATGACATGTCCCAGAGTGGAATGACAGCCCCAGGGTGCTCCAGGAGTGTTCTGGGACTGGAATGAGATGTTCCAGAGTAGAATGATAGCCCCAGGGTGTTCCAGGAGTATTCTGGGACTGGAATGACATGTCCCAGAGTGGAATGACAGCCCCAGGGTGCTCCAGGAGTGTTCTGGGACTGCAATGACATGTCCCAGAGTGGAATGACAGGCCCAGGGTGCAGTAGGAGTGTGCAGGGACAGGAATGAGAAGCAACGGAGTGGAATGACAGCCCCAGGGTGCAGCAGGTGTGTGCAGGGACAGTAATGAGAGGCCACGGAGTGGAATGACAGCTCCAGGGTGCAGCAGGAGTTTCTGGAGACTGGAATGACATGTCCCAGAGTGGAATGACAGCCCCAGGGTGTTCCAGGAGTGTTCTGGGACTGGAATGACATGTCCCAGAGTGGAATGACAGGCCCAGGGTGCAGCAGGAGTGTGCAGGGACAGGAATGAGAGGCAACGGAGTGGAATGACAGCCCCAGGGTGCAGCCGGAGAGTGCAGGGACAGGAATGAGAGGCCACGGAGTGGAATGACAGCCCCAGGGTGCTGCAGGAGTTTCTCGAGACTGGAATGACATGTCCCAGAGTGGAATGACAGCCCCAGGGTGCTACAGGAGTGTTCTGGGACTGGAATGACATGTCCCAGAGTGGAATGACAGCCCCAGGGTGTTCCAGGAGTGTTCTGGGACCGGAATGAAATGTCCCAGAGTGGAATGACAGCCCCAGGGAGCAGCAGGAGTGTGCAGGGACAGTAATGAGAGGCCACGGAGTGGAATGACAGCCCCAGGGTGCAGCAGAAGAGTCCAGGGACAGAAAGGAGAGGTCACAGAGTGGAATGATAGCCCCAGGCTGCAGCAGGAGTGTTCTGGGACTGGAATGACATGTCCCAGAGTGGAATGACAGCCCCAGGGTGCTCCAGGAGTGTTCTGGGACTGGAATGAGATGTCCCAGAGTGGAATGATAGCCCCAGGGTGCTCCAGGAGTGTTCTGGGACTGGAATGAGATGTCCCAGAGTGGAATGACAGCCTCAGGGTGCTCTAGGAGAGTTCTGCGACTGCAATGACATGTCCCAGAGTGGAATGACAGCCCCAGGGTGCAGCAGGAGTGTGCAGGGACAGTAATGAGAGGCCACGGAGTGGAATGACAGCTCCAGGGTGCTGCAGGAGTTTCTGGAGACTGGAATGACATGTCCCAGAGTGGAATGACAGCCCCAGGGTGCTCCAGGAGTGTTCTAGGACAGGAATGACATGTCCCAGAGTGGAATGACAGCCCCAGGGTGGAGCAGGAGTGTGCAGGGACAGGAATAAGAGGCCACGGAGTAGAATGACAGCCCCAGGGTGCTGCAGGAGTATTCGGGAACTGGAATGACATGTCCCAGAGTGGAATGACAGCCCCAGGGTGTTCCAGGAGTGTTCTGGGACCGGAATGACATGTCCCAGAGTGGAATGACAGCCCCAAGTTGTAGCAGGAGTGTGCAGGGACAGGAATAAGAGGCAACGGAGTGGAATGAAAGCCCCAGGGTGCAGCAGGAGTATTCGGGGACTGGAATGACATGTCCCAGAGTGGAATGACAGCCCCTGGGTGTTCCAGGAGTGTTCTTTGACTGGAATGACATGTCCCAGAGTGGAATGACAGCCCCAGGGTGCAGCAGGAGTGTGCAGGGACAGTAATGAGAGGCAACGGAGTGGAATGACAGCCCCAGGGTGTAGCAGGAGTGTGCAGGGAGAGGAATGAGAGGCCACGGAGTGGAATGACAGCCCCAGGGTGCAGCAGGAGATTGCAGGGACAGGAATGAGAGGCCACGGAGTGGAATGACAGCCCCAGGGTGTAGCAGGAGTGTGCAGAGAGAGGAATGAGAGGCCACGGAGTGAAATGACAGCCCCAGGGTGCAGCAGGAGAGTGCAGGGAGAGGAATAACAGGCCACGGAGAGGAATGACAGCCCCAGGGTGCAGCAGGAGAGTGCAGGGACAGAAATGAGAGGCCACGGAGTGGAGACTGACAGCCCCAGGGTGTAGCAGGAGTGTGCAGGGAGAGGAATGAGAGGCAACGGAGTGGAATGACAGCCCCAGGCTGCAGCAGGAGTGTTCTGGGACTGGAATGACATGTCCCAGAGTGGAATGACAGCCCTAGGGTGCTCCAGGAGTGTTCTGGGACTGGAATGAGATGTTCCAGAGTGGAATGATAGCCCCAGGGTGTTCCAGGAGTATTCTGGGACTGGAATGACATGTCCCAGAGTGGAATGACAGCCCCAGGGTGCTCCAGGAGTGTTCTGGGACTGCAATGACATGTCCCAGAGTGGAATGACAGGCCCAGGGTGCAGTAGGAGTGTGCAGGGACAGGAATGAGAGGCAACGGAGTGTAATGACAGCCCCAGGGTGCAGCAGGTGTGTGCAGGGACAGGAATGAGAGGCCACGGAGTGGAATGACAGCTCCAGGGTGCAGCAGGAGTTTCTGGAGACTGGAATGACATGTCCCAGAGTGGAATGACAGCCCCAGGGTGTTCCAGGAGTGTTCTGGGACTGGAATGACATGTCCCAGAGTGGAATGACAGCCCCAGGGTGCAGCAGGAGAGTGCAGGGACAGGAATGAGAGGCCACGGAGTGGAATGACAGCCCCAGGGTGCAGCCGGAGAGTGCAGGGACAGGAATGAGAGGCCACGGAGTGGAGATGACAGCCCCTGGGTGCTGCAGGAGTTTCTCGAGACTGGAATGACATGTCCCAGAGTGGAATGACAGCACCAGGGTGCTACAGGAGTGTTCTGGGACTGGAATGACATGTCCCAGAGTGGAATGACAGCCCCAGGGTGTTCCAGGAGTGTTCTGGGACCGGAATGAAATGTCCCAGAGTGGAATGACAGCCTCAGGGAACAGCAGGAGTGTGCAGGGACAGTAATGAGAGGCCACGGAGTGGAATGACAGCCCCAGGGTGCAGCAGAAGAGTCCAGGGACAGAAAGGAGAGGTCACTGAGTGGAATGACAGCCCCAGGCTGCAGCAGGAGTGTTCTGGGACTGGAATGACATGTCCCAGAGTGGAATGACAGCCCCAGGGTGCTCCAGGAGTGTTCTGGGACTGGAATGAGATGTCCCAGAGTGGAATGATAGCCCCAGGGTGCTCCAGGAGTGTTCTGGGACTGGAATGACATGTCCCAGAGTGGAATGACAGCCTCAGGGTGCTCTAGGAGAGTTCTGCGACTGCAATGACATGTCCCAGAGTGGAATGACAGCCCCAGGGTGCAGCAGGAGTGTGCAGGGACAGTAATGAGAGGCCACGGAGTGGAATGACAGCTCCAGGGTGCTGCAGGAGTTTCTGGAGACTGGAATGACATGTCCCAGAGTGGAATGACAGCCCCAGGGTGCTCCAGGAGTGTTCTAGGACAGGAATGACATGTCCCAGAGTGGAATGACAGCCCCAGGGTGTTCCAGGAGTGTTCTGGGACTGGAATGACATGTCCCAGAGTGGAATGACAGGCCCAGGATGCAGCAGGAGTATGCAGGGACAGGAATGAGAGGCAACGGAGTGGAATGACAGCCCCAGGGTGCAGCAGGATAGTGCAGGGACAGGAATGAGAGGCCACGGAGTGGAATGACAGCCCCAGGGTGCTGCAGGAGTTTCTGGAGACTCGAATGATATGTCCCAGAGTGGAATGACAGCCCCAGGGTGTTCCAGGAGTGTTCTGGGACCGGAATGAAATGTCCCAGAGTGGAATGACAGCCCCAGGGTGCAGCAGGAGTGTGCAGGGACAGGAAGGAGAGGCCACGGAGTGGAATGAGAGCCCCAGGGTGCAGCAGGAGAGTGCAGGGACAGGAATGAGAGGCCACGGAGTGGAATGACAGCCCCAGGGTGCTGCAGGAGTATTCGGGGACTGGAATGACATGTCCCAGAGTGGAATGACAGCCCCAGGGTGTTCCAGGAGTGTTCTGGGACTGGAATGACATGTCCCAGAGTGGAATGACAGCCCCAGGGTGCAGCAGGAGTGTGCAGGGACAGGAATGAGAGGCAACGGAGTGTAATGACAGCCCCAGGGTGCAGCAGGAGAGTGCAGGGACAGAAATGAGAGGCCACGGAGTGGAATGACAGCCCCAGGGTGTAGCAGGAGTGTGCAGGGAGAGGAATGAAAGGCCATGGAGTGGAATGACAGCCCCAGGGTGCTGCAGGAGTATTCAGGGACTGGAATGACATGTCCCAGAGTGGAATGACAGCCCCAGGGTGTTCCAGGAGTGTTCTGGGACTGGAATGACATGTCCCAGAGTGGAATGACAGCCCCAGGGTGCAGCAGCAGTGTGCAGGGACAGGATTGAGAGGCAACGGAGTGGAATGACAGCCCCAGGGTGCAGCAGGAGTATTCGGGGACTGGAATGACATGTCCCAGAGTGGAATGACAGCCCCTGGGTGTTCCAGGAATGTTCTGGGACTGGAATGACATGTCCCAGAGTGGAATGACAGCCCCAGGGTGCAGCAGGAGTGTGCAGGGACAGGAATGAGAGGCAACGGAGTGGAATGACAGCCCCAGGGTGCAGCAGGAGAGTGCAGGGATAGGAAGGAGAGGCCACGGAGTGGAATGACAGCCCCAGGGTGTAGCAGGAGTGTGCAGGGAGAGGAATGAGAGGCCACGGAGTGGAGACTGACAGCCCCAGGGTGCAGCAGGAGAGTGCAGGGACAGGAATGAGAGGCCACGGAGTGGAATGACCAGCCCCAGGGTGTAGCAGGAGTGTGCAGAGAGAGGAATGAGAGGCCACGGAGTGAAATGACAGCCCCAGGGTGCAGCAGGAGAGTGCAGGGAGAGGAATAACAGGCCACGGAGTGGAATGACAGCCCCAAGCTGCAGCAGGAGAGTGCAGGGACAAGAAGGAGAGGCCACGGAGTGGAATGACAGCCCCAGGGTGTAGCAGGAGTGTGCAGGGAGAGGAATTTGAGGCCACGGAGTGGAATGACAGACCCAGGGTGCAGCAGGAGAGTGCATGGAGAGGAATGAGAGGCCACGGAGTGGAATGACAGCCCCAGGGTGTAGCAGGAGAGTGCAGGGAAAGGAATGAGAGGCCACGGAGTGGAATGGCAGCCCCAGGGTGCAGCAGTAGTGTGCAGGGACAGGAATGAGAGGCCACGGAGTGGAATGACAGGCCCAGGGTGCTGCAGGAGTGTTCTGGGACTGCAATGACATGTCCCAGAGTGGAATGACAGCCCCAGGGTGCAGCAGGAGTGTGCAGGAACAGTAATGAGAGGCCACGGAGTGGAATGACAGCTCCAGGGTGCTGCAGGAGTTTCTGGAGACTGGAATGACATGTCCCAGAGTGGAATGACAGCCCCAGGGTGCTCCAGG
>JAPDNY010001300.1:0-17034 GCA_029375565.1 Gekko gecko | reverse complement strand
TCTCCAGACTGAATTCGCCACTTGGAGTTCAGGCATGCATCCAGTGGCCGCCTCTCTCCCTCCCGTCCCCTCCTGCAAGATTTAAAGGGCCCTCCAGCTGATTGGCGGTCCATGTGCTCCCGTCAATCAGCTGGAGGGCCTGTTAATCTCACAGGAGGGGAGGAAGGAGTGGCTGTGGGTGGTCGCTCTTGGGGGCGGGGCTTTCCCCTGCTGGTCAGCTGACTGAAAAACCCCCTGCCCCCATCTGGGAACTGGCATTCCTACTCTCACTTTGTTCTGCTGCTTCAGACCAAAATGGCTACCCACCGGAATATAACTGCTGTAATCTTAAAAGGGGCAATGGGCAGTGCAAGACTCTGTGTGGCTCCAGTCTGCTGCTGAGTGGGGCTTCCTGTGTTAATGAGCGGCCGCTCACGTGCACAGCTTAGCAGGAACACTGGTAGTGGTAGAACAAAATTAGCGTCCAGCAGCATCTAAAAGAGCAGCAACGTTTTCCAGCATACAAGCTGCCATGAGTCAAAACTCAGGGACTCACAAAAACTTGTTCCTTGGGAAATGTGGATGGTCTTCAGGTGCTACTGGACTTCAGATTTATTCTTTTCTTTTTTCCTTAAGCCAGAAGTTCCTCTATTCTAAAAACTTGCAATCTGTCAATAGAAGCTGCCTTGTCACAAGTTTACCAGTCTGCTTTTGGGTTTTTATTTAAAAAAATAATCAAAGGGCGGCTGCACTCAGAGGCTTCCAATCCGGCTATAGCTCCATAAACTCTTCCCAGTTTATAACCAGGATTCAGGATATGACAAGCCAGATGATCTGAGAGATAAGAAAACTAAAAGATAAGAAAACTAACATCCTGAACAAATCGACGTGGGGCTGAAATGCTGGTGGGTAAGGAAGTACACTTCCTCTGTTAGAGAAAATGTCATCTTGAACCTGATGTAATATTATGGTGTGGGGGAAGAGAAATAGTAGCAATATTGTGGCTATCTCCCCGTGCTTCTCTGGGCTTGTTTACCAGGGGAAGACGAAATGGACAGTGCTCCTTGTGCCTATGTCCCCAGCCAATGGAGGGGATAGTCAATACAGTCCCAGGTCTTGAAAGTGCCCTGAACTCTCTCAGTGTGACCACCTCGTTGCCAATCCCATGTGTTGAAATTCTTCAGAGCTGCCAGACTGCTCTTCCTCATGCACAGTTTGCTGAATGCTTATCCCCAAATAATTGTCCATCCAGGTTGCCTATCCACAACCAATAAGAAAATTTTAAGTTTATTGTCAAAGACTTTAATCTCTCATACATTGTGATCTAGCCAAAAATAATAATGCCTCTGGGAAACTTTGTTAATTTTTAACCCTTTCTTTTAGGGTTAAGGCAGACCCCCACAGCTTCATCAGTCAATTTCTCTAGTGTTCTGTGAGCAGGCAAACTGAGAAAACTGCCCATTTATACTCACTCTCCATTTCCTGTTAATTAATGAGTTTTTAATCTACAAGGATTTGTCCTCTTATCCCATGACTGCTGAGTTTACTTAGGAGCCTTTGATGAGGAACTTTATCAAAAGCTTTCCGGAATTTGGTAAACATCTACTGGTCAACCTCATCCACATGTTTGTCCACCCTCTCAAAGAACTCTAACATCTTAAGATGGCATACATTGCCTTCCATTCTTCTTTCAACAGTGACAAGGCATCTGTTCTCTCACACAGAGATCCGAGGTAAAACACAACCATTGACAGACTTTCGGTGGGGACACACCTTGACATAATTACCCTTCCTACCTGTCTAATGTTACCCCCTCCCCCCAAAAAAATCCCATAGAAGCACCAAAGCCCTATTCAGAAGCTCCGTCTGCACTTTCAGTGACCTTGCAGGGAGGGAGAACGGACGAAGTGTGCTGTCCCTGCCTCCCCCCATCTCAGCAATGTTCAGAAAGGAAGGGAGCCTACGGGCAGACTCTTCCTCCACACCCAGCAGGTACCATGACCACGAAGCAACGATAGTGTGGAGGTGGAGAGTAGGGCCAGTGCTCCTTTAGGAGAATTCATTCGTAGCCAGGTGTGGACTGGGAAAGGTGAAACAGCCTCACCACAGCTGAGCAAGAACATGCCATAGCCTGGTGCACCCCTTGCTATGGAAGTATCAGGCCAGGGTGTGCTGGCAGGGTGTGTCCCAAACAAGGGGCAGCCCTCACCCCGCATAAAGTGGGCAGTAGCCACTACTGCCACTGGATGCCAGCTGTCTAAGCCCCAGGTAGGGCAGATGCAAGAGCTGGGAGGAGCCCGCTCACCCTCTTTTCCTCCCTTCTTGGGGAAGTGGGGCCGTGGGCGGTTGGGGTCCCCCAAGTATGAGGCCTGAGGCCTTGTTGTCCATTGGCTGACACCTCCCTAACTGCAGTGGTATCACTGGCAGCCTACAGTGGCATATTGTATTCTTCTTCTCATACTAATAATCTAAAGCCTCAATTTAAAAACGATGGTCAACTTCTCAACAGAAAGATAAAGGAGTAAGGGAGACAAAACACACTTTTGTCCCATTCCTCTTCCCAAATGTTAAATACTCAGAGAGGAAAGCTGTGCTCGAAGAACCTACCAGATTCCATCAAATTGGAACAAGGACTGGTATTCTTCCTCAGACAGAAGCATCAAGGGAGGCTCGGTTCCCGCTGCTGCCGTTGCCCGTTCTGGTGCTGAGGTGATCACCCACTCCCCTTCGGCACTGACTTGTCTGCCTTTGTGTATGGTCATGTAGAACACGATACCGAAGCACAAGAGAATTATGCAGATGTACTTATAGCTGTAGGAAGACAGTGCGGAGGATCAGTTAGCTCTTACTTTTCCTCCCCAGTTAATCACACAGCATAAACAGCTAGGCTAGTCGTCCTCATTTCACCTACGATAAGAAAATTTTGCCTCTAGGGGTCCAAACGGTACAACAAGCCATTTCCATCATACAAGGTAAACCTCTCTTGGACTTTGAGCTGTCACTACGAATAAGGAAAGACAATTGGTAAATAATCCCAGAGGGGTTCCTGTGTTAATATGTTGCAGCAAGTATAAAATGGGAGCATGGGGGCATCCAGAAGACTAACAAAATATGGGCTGAGTTCTAGGAGGAGAGGATCGTGGAAACCCCCCCCCCATTGTGCACATGGACATTTTAGGCAAGATCCAAACTGATATTTTGAGGACTAGAGCCAGCTTCATCAGATGCAAAGGCAAACATGGCTATATGAGGTTGTGGGTGCGTTCAGACAGCGTGCTGGAGCAGTTTAAACTGCTCTGGCACGATGCGTGTTTTTTTTTAAACTGGAGAATCGCGATCACACACCTCCTCCTTCGGAGTGCCCCGCCGTCCTCGTGCAGGTGGGTTTTTTCCCCCTCTCCTTTGAGCATGCGCACAGGCAGCCCTCTCCTGAACAAAAAGTTTGGCGCATTCGCAGAAGAGCGATCTCAACCGGTCCCTTTAAAGTTTAAATGAAGACTACATTTTACATTTTCTCTCCGAAACTGGCCTCCCCGAGATCCCGGACTCATCTAAATGCCTAAACTAGGCACCAGTGAAGCTTTTCTTTATTTAACTTAGGAGCGGAGCTCCGCTCAAGCGCACACCGCTAAGGAAAAAAAAATAATGGCGGACTAAAACCGGAAGCCGGAGGCAGCTTCCCAGAGGGAGGGGGGTTGAAGCACCCGGAAGTGGCTTGACGGAGCGATCAGACAGCGAAAAGTGCGGCTTGAAATGGAGAATCAGGAAAACACCACTTAGTAAGTGGTGTCAAAATACTCCACTTTAAAGGGGTTTGCTCCAGAAAGCGACGGCCGGGGACGGTGGGCAGATGTTGGGTGTGTGAACGCGCACGTAAAAGCCATTTCTGAGCCGTGCCGAAAGCGGCTCAAACGGCGCGTCTGAACGCACCCTATGAGAAACAAAACAAACAGTAGGGTCAAAGGGCAGTGGAATGCAGGATGTACCCCGGAGAACTGTTAATTATATGGAATTCAAAAGTTAAGTGCTCCTCCCCAATTTATCCTCCTGCCAACCCTTTGAGGTAGGCCAAGTCAAGAAAGTGACCAGCCTGAGCAAGTTGCATATTGGAGTGGGAATCTGCAGCCAGGACACTCCAGTCCTACCCTGATGCTCTAACTGCTGCACCACATTAAAGCAAGGTTAACATTTGGAATTCAATGCTGAAATCAATACAACAACAATAATAGTATCAGATTTATATCCCAGTTTTTGACCATTTGCTCCCCGAAGTGGTTTAGAACATTTTAAATAATATATAAAATTAAGAAGAAGAAATTGGATTTATACCCCGCCCTTCACTACCCAAAGGAGTCTCAGAGTAGCTTACAAACTCCTTTCTCTTCCGCTCCCCACAACAGACACTCTGTGAGGGAGGTGGGGCTGAGAGAGCTCTGACAGAAACTGCTCTTTTTTCAAGAACAGCTGTGCCAGAACTATGGCCTGCCCAAGGTCATCCAGCAGGTGCAAGTGGAGGAGTGGGGAATCAAACCCGGTTCTCCCAGATTAGAGTCTGCGCATTTAACCACTACACCAAACTGGCTCTCAGTTTTCCCTTCCCTCCTACTGATTTCCAGTATCTTAGCCCTGATTCTGGGGCTGCAGTTCATCCTCTAACAACATCTTGGGCTGAATCCAGCCATCTCCCACAGTCCCCCTCCTTATTATAGCCCCTGTCCCAAATGACTTTTGTCCATGCAGATTCTATGATCCACATCATAGCCTTTTTGGAGGTCAAAGGGGAACCCCCTCCCTTTTCCAGCAAAGTTGGTTGAATCCAACCCTTTATCAGCTATTCCTTCGCCATTATATAGCCAGCGTAAGGAAAACTACACTGGCCATAAAGCCTTATGCTCAGAACTGCCTGTCCTCAAACGGACATGCTAGAACATAGTGGAGCCAGATTATGATCTATTTGAAATGACATTCCATTGTCAGGTTTAGAATGGCAAGTTACTTGGATACAATCTTGAAGCAATAAGAAGTGTTGGCACATTGAACATAATATTTATACAGCAAATGATTTCACTGGTATCTCTTGCAATTCTTCCATTTTCACATTTTAGGCTGCGGTCACACTGGAGGCTTGGCGTGATCTGGCTGCGTCTCTATTTGCGGTGGTTTAAATAGTTGCAGGAAGTTTTGATCAGACATCCCACCCTGAACTGGCTTCACTGCACACTTGCCCCATGTTCCGTTGTTCAAATTATTCTGGTATTTATTTATTTTTTGGTCTTTCACCCATATGCATAAGCGCATATCCAGAATTCCGCCTCCTTTTTGACAGTTCCACAATGTCTCCTCCAAGTACTCTCTTCCAAGCCCCTCTCAGCCTCCTTCCCTTCACCTCTCTTTCATGGAACACGGGGGGGGGATTAAATTGCAGATTTACATGAGAGTAGTCCCATTAACTTCAATGCATTTATCCTTGTGTCAATCATGGGATACTCTCAGACTCTGATGCAGAAACAGGAGAGAGGGGTTTGGGGGGGATTTGTCACTCAAAAACAACTCCCCTGGGTACTCTCGATCCAGAATGACTACTCGGCCAAGAAGATTGACAACACCAGGGGTGATTATGCACTTATGCAAACATCGCTATCTGATCCAGAAAAAAGGAGACTGAAATGGAAGGGAAGGTTCAGATTTCTCAAAAGGCTTGACTTTGCAAGAGGGGAGTTCAGACAGCTGGAAATGCAGAGTGGAAGCGCTGGCATCCTTGAATAACAGACTTTCCCCGTGCCCGATTACTTCCAAAGCGAGGCACAGCAGAGTGAGGACAACTGGGGTACAGAAGGCAGAAGTTGCTGGCTGATCGTGCTCATTAAATCCACAAAGGTAACACAACTATATTGGTGCGAACTGCTCGTGTGACCAAAGCCATAGAGATGGAGGTGGGAAATGCCTGGATTTACACTTTATATCTGGAGGCATTACTACAATATAGCCGTGAAGTGGGGGGGGGGGGCTTCTGTGGCCTCTGGTTGCCCCTGCCATCAGTGAGTGGCTGCAGGAGAAAACGAAACCCAGGAACCCTTGTGCTGCACGGAGCACATTGCTCCAGGATACAGAAAATCCTGGGCTCACTTTCTCCTGTAATGGGGGGGGGGGGCTGCGCTTTCTGTCCCTCTCTCTCTTTCTGTTTCCCTTTCCCTTGAGATGTGTGAGAGCTGGAAACAAGGAGATGCTGGGGAGCTGCCCCACCCCCACTCCAGGCTGCTTCCCTTCCAGTCTGACTTTCTTTCTTTCCTTCCCTTCTTTCTGTCTTTCACTTCTCTCTCCCAATCTATATGCTTTTCCCCCCAGCTTCCCCCCCTCTCCCTTGCTAAAATAGCCCCAGTTAGGATTGCCAGGTACCCCCTGGCCACCTCTGGGGCTGAGGGGAGGGGGTGGCCCAGTCCAGGTTAGGAAACTCCTGGAGATTTGGGAATGGAGTTTGGGGAGGACAGGGACCTCAGTGGGGCACAATGCCATAGAGTCCACCCTCCAGAACATCATTTTTTCCCCCAGGGAAACTGATTTCTTTAGACTGGCAATGAGCTGTAATTCCAGGGGATCCCCAGGTCCCACCTGGAGGCTGGCATCCCTAGCTCCAGTGCTGAAATTGGAAGCTCTGGTTCTGCTGTGTGACTTGGTGCATGCAGACCTCTGGCATTGGCTTACATTTGCCAAACCACCCAGGTGGAGGAGGGGTGGTGGTGTCATTCTACCAAAAATGAGAGTGTTTGGGTTTCTCTGTGAGTTTGAGGACTGGTACTGGCACTGGAGTGAGATTGGAAAAGTGTGTGTGGCTTTCTGAAAACCCTTGTGTTACAGTAATAATTATGCTACAATACAGTTTGTTAGTCCTAAAGGTGCTACTGAGTGTTTTACTATTTTGTATGCTATGGCAGTGATATGAGAGCCAATTGAGCTGTGGGTCCATCTCATGCTACTGACAGTAGTTATACATTACGCCTTGCCCAAATGGTTCTGGGCATTAAAGCGCACTTGCCCTGGTGTGATGTAAAGTGCTAGCAAGTCATAGCCAACTCATGGTAACCCTGTAGGATTTTCAAGGCAACAGACATTCAAAGATGATTTGCCATTGCCTGACTGTGCATCATGTCCCTGGTATTCCTTGGAGATCTCCCATCCAAATACTAGTCAGAGCTGACTCTGCTTAGCTTCCAAAATCTGATGAGATCAGGCTAACCTGAGCCATCTGAGTCCATGGCATGTTAGCTCCACCTAGCTAACTACAGCACCAAAAAGCTAAAAGTAATGAAAACCATCCCTAAAGGAATCTCAAACAGGCCCCCCTCGAAGATAATTCTCCTTTCAACTTTTAACAAAAGCCTGCATCTCAGAGAGAAACTGGGTGTGTGTGTGTGTGATATTATTTATTTGTTCAATTTATACTCCACCCTCCCCACCATTACAGGCTCAGGTCGGCTTACCTGAGAGATAAAACACATAAATAACAATTATGACAATCACAAAACCATCTAAAACAATTCAGTATATAAAACAATTCAATATCATAAAGTGCTAGCAGTATCTGTATTAGTGCAATTGCTTAACAATTTATTTGTTTAATTGATACCCTGCCCTATCCCACAAGTGGGCTCAGGGTGGTTTACAACATAAGATTCATAAAACAATAAAACCAATAAAATAACAGATGGCACAATAAACAATAACAAAAAAGAACCCATCCCTCATGTTAGGTGAATAAAAAGCCCCAGTGCCCAAGCAACATCATTGAAAGCAGCAGGGAACTGGGGAAGGGGCCATGAACAGGGGAGGCCAGAATGTTTGAAGGATTCCTTTAATCTCAGCCACTGACATAACCATTGCAAAAGTCACTCACCTCCGTACCCGCAAGAGCAGATGGAAAGAGCACCCTTCCATTCTCAGAAAGCTCCCAACAGAGCAGAGCAGGCAAAGAGTAACCAGGAACCCCACCCTCTGCACTTTATCATTGTTTCTAAGTGCTGAAATCCCAGGGCTTTTTTTTGTAGCAGGAACTCCTTTGCATGTTATGCCACACACCCCTAATGTAGCCAATCCTAATGAGTTTCTGCTGTTGGGTGTGGCCTATTATGCTGATGAGTTCCTGCTGGGCGTGGCCAACTCAGGAGCCAGCCCGAACTCCATTCCTGTGTGTTCCTGACCAAAAATAGCTCTGCTAACAACAAAAGATAGACATCCTGGAGTGCAAAGTCAAATGGGCCTTAGAAAGCTTTACTAACAACAAAGCTAGTGGAGGTGATGGTATCCCAGCTGAGCTATTCAAAGTCTTAAAAGATGGTACTGTTAAAGTGCTGCACTCAATATGCCAGCACATTTAAGTCAGTTAGTAATTAAGTGCTGGTATGTTTTCTAAGGTTCAGCAATAAGGCAACAGTTCAAGGCCAGGCCTGCCAATATAGTGGACTGGGGCAGGTAGACCTGTTCTTTGGAGGCCAGGTCTACCAATATAGTGGAAAGAGGTGGGTAGACCTTTTCTCTGGAGGCCAGGTCTAAAAATATAGTAGAAAGGGGTGGATAGTCTGGTTCCCTAGAGGCTAAGTCTACCAGTATAGTGGAAAGGGGTGGGCGGACCTGTTCTCTGGAGGCCAAGACTACCAGTATAGTGGAAAGGGATGGATCACAACTTTAATGCTACTAGCTTCTTTTGCTCATGAGGTAGAATTTTTGCTCACAACACTGTGGAGCTGTCAGGTAGTCCTGCCATGATGGATGGAGGAGGGGGGAGGACGGATTATGGGCGCCGCTGTGGCGTGGAGGGCGGGAGGTTGGGATCGTGGGGGTGTAGATTTATGCACCTGGTGGAATGTGAGCCTGGCAAGCTCTATCTCGGGTAGACCTAACATTGTGACCTTGGGGGAGACAGGCTCTGCGCTTCCTATCGCTTTCAAAGCTGCAGCTTGCCTGAGAATAATGGGGGCGGTGGGAACTTCATTAGTGTAGTAACTTTCGTTTCCCATTCGCATGTTAATCCCTGATTGATGGAGAAGGGGGGTCCCCATTCACTCCCTTCCCGGTATAACTGCTTGCTTTGTGTAACCAAGTCATTCTGAACAATGTATTTGCTCCAGTAACCTTCCTATTGCAGCTTAACAATAAACACTATTCTTGCTTACAACCACAAGACCTGGTGTTTGGCTGACTAAGTTAGGACTTCTGACAGGAGCTTCGAGTCACTGTGTAGAGTCCACCCTCCAAAGCATCTGTCTTCTCCAGGGGAACTGATCTCTATAGTCAGAAGATGAGCTGCAATTCTGAGGGATCCCCAGGTCCCACCTGGAGGCTGGCATCCAAAAGCCGCAGCAGGACTTGGGCAGGCTGGCCCCCCCCCCACGGGGACAGCTTATTTTATTTTATGTTAATCCTGCTTGGCCTATGTAACAACAAGGGGTGGCCCCAAACCCACTCTGAGTCACATTTCTCCCCTCCCTGGTCCCCTGGTCTTTCTATTGTGAACATTAAAACATTGCTTGAATAGATGTATAGTTAAACGCATCTGAGGATGTCGCTTATGCTGGAAAATATTTTGTTAGTCTCTAAAGAGCCCACTGAATACCTGTTTTACAATTTTCCTTGTTTTTGTGACAACAGATAATCCAGTTTCCCCTCTTGCATTTGCCCTGAGGCACTGTGGCCCATCTCAGTAAGGAGGAGGAAGTGCCATCGGAATATTCCCCTGCAGGCAACAAACAGTGTCTTGGGTCAACTCTGGAAACAACAGGAGACTAAATTTGGTTCCTTATTCCCAGTTCCTTATTCATTCCTTACTCGTGACTCATTCATGAATTCAACCAAAAACACTGAGGATAGTTTGAAAGCTCTGAACCCCAACATAAGGTCTGGACCACCATATGTCATACACCCCCAAGTTCAGGAGACTTTCAAACTCTCCTCCATGTTTTGGGTTGGATTCATGAATAAGTCACCAATAAGGTGACTCAAGTGGTTAAGACGCTGAACTGCAGGCTGTGGAAGGTCAGTAGTTCAGCAGTTCAAGACCCGTGAGTGCTGCATGATGGGGTGAGCTCCCGTCTCTAGTTCCAGCTCCTGCCAACCTAGCAGTTCGAAAGCAAGAAATTGCAAGTAGATAAATAGCTACCACTTCAGTGGGAAGGTAACAGTGTTCCGTGCGCCTTGGTGTTTAGTCATGCTGGCCACATGACCACGGAAATGTCTTCGGACAGCGCTGGCTCTTCGGCTTTGAAACGGAGATGAGCACCGCAACCCTAGAGTCGGATTCGACTGGCTTTCGAGCAAGGGAACCTTTACCTTTACCTAAGGAATGAATAAGGAACTGGGAATAAGGAACCAACTTCAGCCTCCTGGAAACAACAGGGTAAAAGGCCACGTCATTCCTTAGGTTGTGGAGAGTCACTCACCCATGAGGCCTAAAGCGGAGATGGTACAGAACTGAATCTGATAGACCCCCAAACTAGGGTGGCCAACCTCCAGGTGGGGCCTGGAGACCCCCTAGAATTATAACTGACCTCCAGATGGCAGGGATCAGTTCCCCTGGAGAAAAGGGCTGCTTTGCAGGGTGGACTATATGGCCATTACACCCTGCTGATGTCTCTCCTTCCCTAAACCCCGCTCTCCCCAGCCTCCACACCTCAAATCTCCAGGAATTCCCCAGCCCAGAGCTGGCTACCCTACCAAACTCACTTAACCAGAAGTGGGTGACAATTTGATGAAGGACTGATGGGCACTCTTGGAGACTGCAAAAATAAAAGCCAGCCCACATTCTTATGTGCCAAGAACACCTGGCAAAGAGACAAAAGGGCACCCTCATTCCCTCACCCCTTCCACGGGTCTCCTTGCAGTGCAATCCTGATCAAATTTACACCCTTCTAAGTCCATTAGAGTCCAATAGATATAAAGGGGCGTAATGCTGTTTCAGGCTGTGCTCTTGCTGCAGCGTTCCTCTCTTAAGGAAGAACTCTCCCTTGGCACCCCGGTCCCCTTCCCACGCCACTCCCTCCACCTAGCTAACTGCAGCACCAAACACCAACATCTACCAAAGAGGAATAAAAGCGAAACATGATGAAAATAATCTCTAAAGAAATCTAAAATAGGACCCCGTCAGAGATAATTTTCCTGTCCACTTTAGACAAAAGTCCACGTCTCAGAGAGAAACTGGAGACTTTGGGGTGGAGGGTGGGGGTCATATCCACTGCAAAACAATTCCTTTAATCTCAGCCACTGGCATCAGCATTGCAAACATCACTCACCTCCATACCCACAAGAGCAGACGGAAAGAGCATCCTTCCATTCTCAGAAAGCTCCCAACAGAGCAGAGCTGGCAAAGAGTAACCAGGAACCCCACCCACTGCGCTCCTTCCTTGTCTCTAAGTTCTGAAATCCCTTTAACGCTGCCTCCACCCCCTGGCCGCAGTCAGTTACCTCCTAGGACCTGCTGTCCAGCAGCCCCACCCACCCACAGGTATAACAAAATATTTTCCTTTTCCAAGGGGATTAACTTCATGGGCTGGTCTCACGAAGGATGAGGATACATTTGTTTCAGGTCACTCCCTTGTGTGTAGTAATAGGGTATACACTTCTTCTAATCAGAGACCGGAAACCATCTGTTGGCTGCCACCCTCCCTTGCTATTGTCTAGAATGGAGAAGGCTGCGCTGTACAGGAAATGTTTATGAGTCAGGCTGAACTGTTGGAGAAGATAAAACAGCGAGCCTCTGTGTTTTTTTATTTTGTACAAGAGTGTGTGTGCTTACTGCAAACTTGTATTTATTTATTTATTTTGAAACGGAGAACAGGCAAGCCTGTGGGATTTTTTTGGTACATTGTGCAAACAGTGGGTGCGTTCAGACGGCATGGTGGGAGCGGTTCAAATTGCTCCGTTTTTGATCGGATCATATTTGATCCGGACAATCGCGATCATACTGACCTCCTTTATCCCGCTTTGCTGCGCTTCCTGGCATTTACACTTCCGGCGCGCGGGAAGCGTGCCTCGCTGTTGTTGTTTTTTTTATCGCGACCTGCGCATGCGCATAGGCGCTCATGCGCGGAATAGGGTTTTTTTATTTCGCACATGCGCACAACGATTAAGGCAAATCACAGCTTTTTTTTTACCCTTCCGCAGAGAGCTGTGCCTTCATTCTCATGACTGTATCAATCCGCCTGAGCTGTTCACTTCCCTATAAAACCGTTTTTCCCACTCTTTTCAGACACTTGCACTGAGGGAGCAACATGAATCCTCAGGAGCAGTGCCTGGCGGTGTTCCTGACTGTTCAGGTTCTTCTCACAGTGGCCTGTCACCTGCAACACAGGTTGAGGGCCATCAGAGTGAGGAGACTGATTGCGGTCAGACGGTACCTCATGCACAGGAGAGCCAGAGTGAGGGGCTTTGTCCTGACAGATTCCCTCAACATGGCCTTTCTTCAGACACTGGCAAAGCAGAGGGCCCCACGTAGGTGGTGGGTCTATCCTCGGCCAGCGCAACTTTGGGACGTCTACGCTCGGATCGTCTGGGAGGATGAACAGTGGCTAGAGCACTTCCGGATGACCAGGGCCACCTTCCAGTGGATAGTGGACGCTCTCAGGCCACATCTCCAGCACGAGGAGACCACCATGCGGGACCCCATACCAACAGAGGAGCGTGTGGCCATTGCCATAGCATGGCTGGCCAACACCACCTGTTACCGGGTGGTTGGTTCCCTGTTTGGTGTGGCGAGATCCACGGTGGCTGGAATAGTTGCAGAGGTCTGCCTCACAACTGAGGCACATCTGATGCGCCAAACAATATGCCTTCAGTCACCTGGACAGGTAAGCATCTCCCATGTAAAGCACACGCATGACAGAAATTAGGTGTTTTCTAACATGTCCCTCGAAGCACAGGGAATGTAAGGGTGTAATGGTGACCAGTCAGTGACATCTGTGGAGGAACACTACTGTGGTACTGTCCAGATGGCAATGACTACAAGGGGAGCTTGATAATTGTCAGAATTTTTAACAGGAACTTAGGGGGTGCCAGTGATGCAGGCATGGTTGTGTTCAGTGCTTTCTCTCTCCCTCTCCCCCCCCCCAGTGGAGTGAGTGTGAGCAAGCACACCCATTTTTTTGACTTTGGCTCAGGAAGGACGGCCCCAAGGGTGAGGTAATTTTTGGCAGTAGCCACATCGCTCGCTCAAAACTTTAATGCCATTAGCTCACCAAGTTGCATTTTTGCTCACAAGATGCCACAGCATAGAGGGAAAACTGGCTGTGTCGTCTGTGTGTCAAGCAATGCCATAAGTGTACGCATCTTGCTTGCAAGCATTCCACTTTGTAACTGTCATCAGGTAACCTCCTATGCGACTGTGGGCACTGTTGTCTACATTAAAAAGACTGTATTGGACCTGAAAGTAAAAATGATAACTATCCCACCAGGGTAAGGTCTTGGGAGTTTAGAACATGGACAAACCAGTAGTTATACTGTAATTATAAAGTACTGTAGATAATAAGTATGACTGTCACTGATAAATCTAGGTAGAGCAAGGTAGCCTGGGCCATGAACACTGATGTTATCCTTTACCTTTGCCAGGTCATGCTGGGGTTCGAGGAGCTTGGGTTTCCACACTGTGTGGGAGCCCTGGATGGCTGTCACATCCCAATCCGGGCACCACCAGGGCAAGCCACAGACTTCTACAACAGGCATGGCCGGCTCGCTCACTAGGCGAGCTAGGCGCTCGCCTAGGGCACACCAGCCACTGGGGCACCAAAGTGCGCCCCGGCCCCTCCCGCGAAAGCGCCCCCACCTCTCCCACCACCTCCCCGAGGGCCCTGCCGGGGCTCGGGAGACGGCTCAGGAGCGGGGGAGAGGGAGGTGGGGCGGCGCCAGCGCTCAATACCAAGATAACACTGAACGGGACGAGGCTTGGCCCTGGGGCGGGTGGGCAGGCAGCGGCATCATGGCTTCTCAGCCAGGGATGGGCGGGATGGGCGGGACGCGGCCCACTCTGCTCTCCCCGCCGAGGCGCTCGTCCGCCCGCCCGGCCCGGCCCCTCCCTGGCTGGCTCCGACGCCCGCCACCTGGAAGGGGTGGTCGTCTGCGTGGGGCCGGGCCCAGCTGTCCAGGGAGGCGAGGAGCGAGGGGGGTCGGAGCGCCCTCTGGAGAGGGCGCTGCCAACTCCAGGCTGGGAGACTCCTCAAGGCTCCGGGGTGGGGCGGGTTGGAGAGGTGCCCTGACCACGCCGTGGGTTTCTGCCTCTCGCTCGCCTTGGGCAGTGGCGGCAGCGCGGCTTACTGGAAGGGGGGGTGTTGGTCCTCAGCCCTGCCTGGAAACACCTAGCCTCTCCCCCCCGCACGGCCCTCCCAGTCCCAAGCCCACCGCTGGGCCGCGGGGCTGGGATTTCTGGGCTGGGCCGTGGGGCGGGCGGCGGCGTGGCTTCTCCCCTCCCTCCCCTGCCCTCCCAGTCCCAAGCCCACCGCGGGGCTGGGATGTCCGGGCTGGGCCGTGGGGTGGGCGGTGGTGCGGCTTCTCCCCCCCGCCCTCCCAGTCCCAAGCCCACCGCGGGGCTGGGATGTCCGGGCTGGCTGGGCCGTGGGCGGGCGGCGGCGCGGCTTCTCCCCCTCCCCCCATGGCCTTCCCAAGCCCACCTCTGGGCAGAGAAGAGGTTCCCCCCCCCCATAGCCCTCCCAAGCTGCGGCCCAGCTTTTGGCGCTCTGGGGGGGGGCACCAGAAGGTAGCCCGCCTAGGGCGCAAAGAACCCTAGGGCCGGCCCTGACAACTGGAAGCACTTCCACTCAGTCCTCCTGCAGGGGACTGTGGACCACCGAGGACGCTTCATTGACGTTACAGTGGGTGAACCAGGCAGGAGCCATGACGCACACCTACTCAGGCGCTCCAGGCTCATCCGGGCAATGGACCGCAGAGTATTTGTGCCCGGAAACCCCACAGTGACAATTGAGGGGGTTCAGATCCCTCCCCTGTTGATAGCGGATGCTGCGTACCCCATGCGCCGCTGGCTGATTACTCCCTACACGGGAGTGCTGACACTACAGCAGGCGGTCTTCAACAGGGCACACAGGAGGGCCAGGTGTGTGGTGGAGCAGGCCTTTGGTCGGCTAAAGGCTCGCTGGAGGTGCCTAGGGGTCGCGCTGCAGGTGGGGCAGCAGAACCTCAATGCAGTGCTGTGCTCCTGTGCAGTGCTGTACAACATCTGCGAGGAGCGTGGCCACCTGGTCATTGTGGAGGCCACGGTGCAACACAGCTCTTCTCTCTCACAGCAACCCCAGCCAGGAGGGAATGAGGGACACCGTGAGGAGGGGAGGGCAGTGCGTGCCACAATCACCCTGTGGTTGCAGAGGCGGCGCAGGCACTGACTTTCCCCAGCACGCCATGTCCCCACATTTATAAAACCTCTTTCGAAAACTGCTCTTTCAGGAACAGCTCTGAAATAACTTGTGACTGACCCAGGGTCACATCAGCAGCTGCATGTGAAAGAGCAATGGGGAATAAAACCCGGTACTCCGAGACTAGAGTCCATGCTCCTAACTACTACACCTCATGAAATGGTATCAGGGATAGGCTTGCCAACCTCCAGGTGTGGGCTGGAGCTCTGGGATAGGAGCCATGACGCACACCTACTCAGGCGCTCCAGGCTCATTTGGGCAATTTATAAATGTCTCCACATTTATAAAACCTGCTTTATGTAAATATGTTATGAATTCTTGTTGACGCTGTTGTCGTTTGTTAAAAAAAATACTTTGTTTGTCTTAGATTTTGTTGTGCAGTAAAAACTTTACTCAACAGAAAGGCTGAGCTGTGTTTTCTTGAACCTGCGCTACCAGTTTCCCCATGGGGAGTAGACCTGCCCTCCGTTGTCCCCTTTCAGTAGAGACATGCTCAGTGGTGGACGGGAAGGCTCATTTGGGTTACCAAAGAAATTAATTGACACATAAGCCTCTAAAGAACAAATATCAAATTTATTTTAACCTTTTAACAACATTTAGAACTTAAAAAAAAAACTATAACATTTACACTAGTCTTCCTCCCTCGCAGGTGCCAGCTCCAGATTGGCAGCTTGAAATGCGTGCTCCATGTGCGCAACGTTAGTGCGCAGACGCCGCACAACCTGCCTCAGGGTGTTAATCAGGTTGAGCACTTGATGGACTGTGGAGTGAAAGAAGGGGGGAGGGGAATTAGACATGGCCTTGTTGTGGAATCCACTTTGGGATTACAGTTAGCTGTGGCAGTCAGATCATCACATATCAGTAACAGTGGCCCATATGCTGGGGATTGGTATTTCAGAAAGGGAAACCATGTCAGCAAATGCACACACCCCGCAAGCCCATGTGTTCACTTGCCCACATTGCCTCATGGGGCTATTTCCCTCATTACTTGCTGCCATCACTCACTGGATTGATACCGCCTTGCTAGAAAGACAGCGAGACCCCTCTGGCTGATTCCCCAACCTTGGGAAGTTGGTACCACAATCTTTGGGCAACCCCTGGAGAATTGGCAACCCCCGATTTGGTCCCGTTTGGCTTCTCTGGCCTCCCTTTTGCCCCTGGTAATGTCCTAACCTGGGAAGAACTAAGTGGCCAAGGCACACCAGGCCCTGAAACTCAAAAAGGTGTAATCGGACTATGGATAATTTAGGCAAGGGGAATAATCCCAGGCACTTAACACAACCAGGCACAGAAAACAAACAGGAGTTAAAACGCAGGTCCTCTGTCCCCACACCCCCATCACCTGCTGTAACTGTAAACTGTAACTGAGGATTCCCACATTTTGCACAGAGGACTTGAGAAAATGAGTTTGTTTGTTTGTTTCTCTCTCTCTTTATTTTTTTAAAGGATTTTTAAAAAAATCTCTTCCCAAGCTTTAGCTCTCTGGGGTTTCCTGCTTGCATACTTTAACGGGAAGGGGGTGGGGGGGCGGGCAGAGACTATGGCACCCTCTCTCCTGTACAGGGCAGCCTTCTCCATTCTAGACAATAGCGAGGGGGGCAGCCAACAGATGGTTTCCGGTCTCTGATTAGAAGTGTATACCCTATTACTACTC